>OMLB01001350.1:0-12310 GCA_900302555.1 Myripristis jacobus
GACCCCTCTGCAGCGCCTCGCCAAGAACGAGAGCGTAAACAGTAATTGCTACATAAATTACGTGACACTCGCTGTTTTTTCCTTCCCCCACGGCACTCTTGATGCTACACTGATAAGATATACTGTACTATACGCCGAAAGTACGGGGTGATAAGTACGGCTGTAAAAAATAATGTTGGCCTATAAATCTCTGCTGTGCTTATCTTTGTTCATAAAATAACACATGCTGGGGAAAAGGGAAAAAAAGATTAGGGATATGTTGTGCATATGCTATGCTTTAAGGTAGAAAGGAAGAAAAAAAAAAGGTCATGCCATGCTGGTGAAAATGGATTGACTTGACACGGTTTTGGCGCAGAAAGTAGTCCTGTCTCAACACCAACACGAACTGAGAAGTGCTACATTAGAGTGCGCACCATTTTTCACCCAGATGTTGCTATTTGTCACTGAAATGCGCCCCATTTCCAAAAGAATAGTGCGCTGTATTGTTGTTGTTGTTTTTTTTTTAATTGTTGCAGGGAAACGACACCAAAATCCCTGTTGGACGAATCCCGTAAATCACAGGATTGTGATTAATTAAGAGGCAGATCCACAGCGTGTCTATGAAGCCTCTTAGAGCGATGATAGAGCACGCTGGTGTATGGATCTACAAACGCTGCGCTTAAGGGACAGCGAACAAAGCAGAGCGAGGTGTGCATCCATACAATGTAGAGCTGACAGCAGTATTGTAACGCGCACAATATAGGGGAGGCAGCGGCTGGCAAAGCTGCAGGAGAAGAGCTGGAGAGAACTACTGTGCTGATGGCATTGAAAAAAAAAACAAAAAAAAAAACATACTGCTGATGAATTTAGTAAAAGTGTGCCATTTCCAGGAATGCTGCAGCTGGTCAGAGAAAAGGCCCGGGTGACAGAGCAAATGAATTTCCTATGATAGCCACTGCCCCACTTTCCAGCCCGGTAATCTTTATTGTGCGTGTTGTATTTATTTGTTTTGCAGCCGTAGAGGAAAAAAAAAGAACAATTGCAGATGAGAAGAGTGGGGTTAAAAAACAGGGCGAGGGGAGGGCTGGAGAGAGAGGAATCTGCTTACAACCTTTGAATACACACACAGGTTTTAATACAGTCCATCTACAAATAATCTGCAGCCTTTTCAAGGGATTAAGCTCCAAATGCCATGCAGTAATCCCTTGTGACTTTTGGCCACAAGGACTATAAAAATAATTGTCTGAAATCTCAAGATGATAAGTGTGTATTAGATAGCGCGGCGAGCATTAGATCGCATAGCAGGCATTAAATTCTCATCTGCGTTATCAAAAATGAATAATAATAATGATATCACACAAAAAAAGCTCAGTGTGCCTGCTGCCTATCCGGCTTTATGTAATTATTTGTGGTCAAAAGTTGAGCGGAAAGGGCCTCATCTGCTATTGGGGGGGAGGGGAGGGTCTTCCATAATATCGTGAGCTTTCATTTCAACGGCTTAAGAAACGTTTATTATTCAAATTATTTCAGATTTCTTGGGAAAAAAAACACACAGAGAGCTGAACGGGGACAATAATGAAAAAGGAAGACGGGATCTGATTGGCATCAAGAGCGCACGTGTCAGTGTGCTGCTGCTGGACACGGCGAGGCCACTTCCTGCAGCTTCGGAGGAGTCAGCGGCTATCGGCAGTCCACAAAGACACAGTCCATTTACAATTAGCCCCTGAACTGGCCCCTAATGTCCAGTGTTATCACAATGAATCAGCAGTGCTGATAAATTAGCCATTTGGAAACACGCTGTGAAGGCCTGTCAGCTAATGTGTGTGAGCGTTGTGTGATACTCATATGCAATGCTTAATGTTGTGGAACCAATTCTGTCGTTTCCATTATGTAAATACATTTGCCTCAGCGCTATATTTTATGTATTGTCTCCCTTGTCTCAATTACTTGGGCTATTAAAAATCAAGAGGTTATGGAAATGAGGTGCAGTTGTCTGTTTGTAGTTTGATGACAAGTGCAAAGTGTTTATGAAACCTCGTCATGCATTCAATTGCAGTCAACACGCTCAGAGCATTCATCCATATTCCACAATGCAACGGGGTGGCACGTCAGTATCTTCCAGCATAAACAACGCAAAACAACTGTGTTATCCTAAGTAAGAAGGCACAAAAAATAGAGAATAAATGTGTCAATGCTTCTTAATTTAGATCCTCCCCTCCTTTCTTATGGAGGTGGCAGGAAAATGTAAAATAGAGAAAGACGGTCCAAATATATCCCTGTGTGAGGCGTTTGTGGCCTGTGTCAGAGCCAGTGAGTGTTGTTGCCTCAGTTTGGGCAACTTATTGTTGTTAATCAGCCACGAACCACCCTGCGGTTTGCACTGCCTGTTTAAACAGAGCTTTAAATCTGCTTAATGGCAAAGACAAATACCTCGGAAAATAGTGGAGCAAAACTAAAGCATGGAGAATCTCTTCAGAGGCAGCTGAGCTTCACAGCACCGGTGCTTTTACTGGCTGTCGTATCTAAATCATTCCTCAGTCAGTCATTTTAAAATCTCTTTTTTGCCCATACTCCATTATTAACTATGTGATTTCTTTAATGTAAAATTACAACTTGGGTTAATAAAAAAAACAACAGCTGCATAGTGAATTCTTACTATTTGAAAATACAAAAAATTTAAAATTAAAATTAAAGGTAATAGGGGGCAAATGTGTGATCAGTGGTTTGTATTTTTTATTTTTACAATCAAAATGCTGGGCTTAAAGCTGCAGCCGTCCCTGGCAGAGATAAGGCTCCCTGCATGTTGCATGACAGAAACCACATTGGGGATTTGTTGGCCCTGAACCCCGGTCACCATCCATTTACTGAGGAGGGACCAGCCTTGCTTCCTGTTAGGCAAATGTCATTTCTTTTATGCTTTACTCCCTGCAAACCGCCGCGCTTTCCCATTGTGATTACAGATATAATTTAGCAGTCAAGCAGGGGAATTGTGCTGCTGTATGACTTGGACTGTTAGTCACACAGTCACAAGTTAATACACTTCCCCGATACCAGTCTTCATCATCACTGACTGAATCGACAGTTATGGCATGAGTCAACACATGCAGGCCATTCTTAGTGTTATTTATATTTTAATAAGCCTCAAATCAACAGACTGATTAAATGCCCTACAATGGAAAAAATTAAGTTTATGAACTAAGCTGCTATTTGTATTTATTTATTTATTTATTTATTCATTTTGTAAATAAAGTGCTCATCATGTTCTCCCTGTCTTAGGCCTAGAAATATTTCTGATTTGAACCAGAAAGCCCTGGTGTAACTGAATCAAGTCTGGTAAGAAAGGAGCTGTTGATAACTTGAATAAGGTGAATATAATTTTAACACAAAAGGAAAAATCATTGGATTTTAGCGTGTTAGAATGCACGTATTGTAGTCGATGATGTGACAACAATATCACCCACTGAAATGTAATGTGCTCATGACTTTTGAGGTAGGAAAAAAAATGTTTGATTACATTCCTAGAGGGATTGGGTCACACGGATAACAGGAAAAGTCGCATATTTGACTGGCGGTGCACAGTAACTTACGGAAATGTGTTGATGAAATAAAATATTTCTAGTAAGGAGCCGAAGTTCAGCAGGATCCAGCGGCAGCATCGGGTCCTTTTCAGCAGCTGCATCTCAAGTCACGTGTTAAATTGTAAAGACAAGCTGCCATTCTTGTAAAGCTCACTTAATCAACTCAAATTAAGGCGAATTTAAGGTTCTGTTTCGCCGCTGTCCTCGTCGATGTCTCAAACGGGCTGGTAGAGGACAGTGAATGCAGCAACAACTTCAACTTTACAGGGGATGACGATGCGCCATTGAGAGCCGGCGGCAGAGCCGAATTCCCGTCCGTGTACCGGTGGATTTCGGCTGTTCCTAATTTGAATATTTTGAAACGCACTGAGTAAAACGCAGCCTGCTCTACGGTCACATCCCAGAGCTGCCGCCGTTTCGACCGGGCTGCCGTGCGCTCCGATTCCCCGCCAAGGTGCGCACGACCTCTGCGTTACAGAGCGAGGGAAAAGACACAAAAACACAAGAAGTGATGTAAAGTTTTACCTTTTCTCTTCGATCGTCTCCTCCTCCTCCTTTTCAACTTGCATTTGACCTGGCCGCTCTGAGCCCCCGACGCGCGGCTGCTGTTTCCAAGTACGGATGCCATCGGCGCAGCGCAGCGTTTGGAGCGATGCGCAGCAGCAACTTGGGCTCGGCGGCTCGACTCTCCTTTTTGTACTTGTCTCGCTTCGGGCTCCGTTTCCCTCTGATATCGCAGAGTCCTCGGGTTGACGTGTACGCGGACTATATTTTCGGGCTCTCTCTCTTTTTTTATCCCTCCAAACCAGGGGGGAGCGCGTCTTGCTGTTCCTATCACCTCTGAAACTCCAGCTCGCCTCCTGCTCTCGGAGAGACTGTTTGCAGCGCAGCGTGGCAGCTCTCAGCGACACTGATACCGGCTCCCTCTAGTCTCAGCCCTCTCTCCTCTCCTCGAGTTTTCTGCGCCTCTGCAGAAATTTTGGCATCAGCCACTTTGAATTCAATCATGCAGGACGCCTATCTATTTGCTGCCGAGCTTTCTAATTAGGGTCCAATCCTGGCTGTCTAGGAGGTGTGACATCACCAGCAACACCCACCAACTCACACCCCTTCTTCACCCACTGCCTTTTTAAATGTTGGTGTCATTTTTATTTATTTCTCACACTTTAAAGATCACTGTAAGGAGATTCTGCTCTCTCTTGCCACCTCCACAGGAAGGTCAGAGGTCAGTTTTTGGAGCTGGTGGCGATTCAGTGTCATGCTCAAGGGCACCTCAGCAGGACTGATGTTTGCCAACACCGGGGCAGGAAGCCAGGTTTGCCAGTTGAAGGACAGTATATATGCCACCCTGCTGTGAACCTAGCACCCACCTCAGGCTGAAAGATCTGCATGATGTATATTTTGTATGTCTGGGTGCAGGTAGAGGAGGCACAGAGCGAAAAGCACAAAGAACACAAATTCATGAGGCAGACAAACAAACAGAGAGTTCTCTGTTTGTATTTCAATCCTTCTCCTCGCTCTCCTTGTACGCCTTCGTTTGTCTATATTGAGATTTGGGTTTTATCATTTTCTGGCGGGGATTATTATTATGGATCTGAAATAAATTTTCTCTCATTCCCTCTCTCTCTCTCTGCTGTAAAGTAGGGTCAGTGACAAGTGGACAAAGGAAGATTACTGTGGTAAGATGCATAATGTTCAATTAATTAGCTTTCCCAGACACTTGATAACAACCCGGCACCCATTACATCAAATGCATCTTTGATATACTGCTTCAGAGTCCATTATTGCACAATTTTCCAATCAACCCAAGGCAGTACTGGCCTTATAATTAGGAAATCTAAGACAAAAAATCTTCTGCAGTAAATGTTTCTTGTGCTTTGGAAGTCCTGTTTGGAGGCCGCAGATGACCTTCAGCGCAGGAGGCAAAAGTCCTCTGACAGTTTGTTGCAACTGCAAAGTTTGAAGATTGTGACATTTTGGCATTTTTGTGTGAAAGCGCAGCGTCAAGGCTTTCAGAAAGCATTTGTGGCTTTCCTAGCTGGAGGTTATTGTTGAATTCCCCCGGCCACTACAGTGGAAGGTCAGGTGTACATTAGGAGGAGGCGCTATGGTACTGCCAGATACATTCATGGTCATTACAGCGCATACACACAGCTTTGTTAAGGCCACGTCAAGAACGCTGTGACCTGAGTGTGTTTTCTGTCTGTCACAATGTTTCAAGCGACGTTTGCCTATCTGTGTTTCCTGTTTTCTGTGTAATTACTGAACGGGGGAGACGAGCACATTGGAAATAGCGCAAACCTCAAAACAATAACAAAATACATTAAAAAACCCGATGCAAGCACCATGGGAATCTGTGACCCAAAAGCAAAAGCAGTCTCCTATTCATATCGCCTGTAAATGTGGTGTTCTTCCTAAAAACACACAGGGAAAAAAAACAATAAAAAAACCCAAATACATAGCATAAAATCCATCAACCTACATCAGATTTACCCTCACTGCCTCCCATCCATTTTCCTTATGAGGGTAAAAAAAAAAAAAAAAAAAAGCAAAAAAGCAATGCATTTGCAGAAATTATAGCGGGACACGTTTGCTGATGTCAGACGGAAAAGTCACTTTGAGGTTCTGTTGTGGGCGGAAACGTTCCTCTCGGCCTGAGGGCACGAGAGAGGAGAGAGAGAGGGAGAGGGAGAGGGTGCTAGGGTCCCAGCGACGGGATCCAGCCTGCCCTCAGGACACCCACAAATATCCATGTAAATTGCAGTTTAAGAGAAATCAATAGAAGTGACAAGTTGCCAATGCCGCTATCTGGGGCAATAATGAAGGTGTGCTGGGGGGACGGAGGTGGGGGGGTGCATAGATAACAGCAAACAGCCTGGGAAAGGGGAGGGGTGGGGCGCTTACAGGTTAGAGACACGTGCACTTACAAACACACACATACATATGCACACGCACACACTGAGGTCAATAGTTTGTGAACAGAGGCGGCCACAGGCTCCAGACGAACACGGGCAGATCCCCTTTCTCACTATTATCTGATCGTACACAGCAGGCTCGGCTAATATAATATATTACATGTGGCACTGTTCTTCTGCAAATAGGTGGTTTGTTTATGCTATAAGCTGTTTATGCTTCAAAGCATACTAACAGGGATGTGTGGACCACGCCATAAGCTTTCACTTTACATCAGGTGTTGGTGGAAAGAAAGAAAAAAAATCCTTTTTGCCAGCGGCCTTGTAATGCCGTTTCACCTTGTTCTTTGTTTGACTTTGGCAGAATTATCTCTACTTTTTAGCATGTGCTGCCCTGACCCCTGCCCACCCCATGAAATTATGACCAATCAAATAATCAGGATGACCAGACGTCCAAAAACACTCGGGACAACCTGAATTACAAGCCGTTATCCAGAATCCTGAGTCCTGTCCTGTTTGTCCGGAAACTTAGACTAAACCCGAGTTTTGTTTAGTTACAGCCTAATAAAACATTAAATACTGATCGTTGTGAAACCTTATTTTGGCACATGAATTATGACTGTGAAAGCTTTTTTCTATCTTTGTGTTTTGTTTTGTTTTTGGCGGTGTGTAGCAGTCCCACAAATTGATAAACAACTACACACTGTGGCGGTGGCAGAGAAGGAGTGCAAACAGATGTGTCAGAAACTGTGCTAATAACATGAATAAAATAAAATGAATTTTATGTAGCGGATGATGATTTACACACTGTTCCATACAATACAGTCATTGTGTTTCTTTTTCCTAATGCCAGACAGTTGACGTCATGTTCGTGAACCAAAACAATGCATTTTAGAGTTGAGTTTTAACTTGTTCTTGTTTTACTCCTGTTCACTTACACTGAACGTAATGTACTGGAGGCCACGCCCACCGTGACCACATGACCACGCCCACCCCGACTCCCCTGTCCCGAATTTCACCCCTTCTCATCTGGTCACCCTACGAATAATATTTCAACAGCCATGGGCACATTAATGCCGTTGCTTTGCTCTCATTTTGAAAACATCCAAGAAGTCAAACTTCTACTGGATGTACAAACCCCAGATCTTTTTTTCTCTCTGTGCAAACACACAACAGGCTTGTTTGCAGTTACTGACGACAAGAGAGCAGAGAAAGAAAAAGCCTGCGATGCTTTGGTGAGTGCTGGTGACTCACTATTCATGAACTAAATGTCATTATCAAAGCCAAATACGGTTTTAAGAATTCAAGGGGAAGATACACGGAGTCGGTAGGTAATATTTCCTGTCATTTCAATACATAAACATACGAAATGTGTCTATATTTTTGTGTTTGTTTACCTGAAATTATATCCCAAGCACTTGACATTAGTTTGATGTCACACCTATGGATTAAATGTTATATTTCAATTCAGATTATTGCAAACACCTGGCGGCGAGGGCAACGTCTCCTTTTTTTCATCATCAAATCAGCCACCTGCAATCTAAGATAAGCAGGCCAATCAGTGTGCTGTTCAGTCTTATTCATACTCTGCACTTTTGATGTTTTAACATTTGATGGAATATTGTTAACTGGAAATTAAGAAATCCCTTGTTTGTTGCCTCTATATGCTTTTTTCATAAGGCTCCTTTCTTCAGAGTGATTTTAATTCTCTGATTTAGGCTGATTAGAACTGAAGTGAAAATAGCAATTAACACACAAGAAAATCTTGTTTTTTTCCCCCCTGTTTTTGTGTTGAGCATTAGAATAATTAATGTAAGTCTCTCCTGTTCACTGCGCAGGTGAGACTGTATCTATGGTAATGGATCCCTCACACCAATCAAAATAATTAACACTCCTGAAATAGTTGTTTTTCACCCAAAGTTGAGAAAGAGTATGTGTCAACACGTGTCAGCACGAGTCTTAAGGCAGTCATTTCTTTTATGCATATTTCCAAGCAAAGTTGACCTGCCTCTTAAAATGTGCACAGCTTGCTCTTATGCTATAAACAACACAGTGTGAGTGTCAGGCAATAATAAAGTCTTTAACCCTGATTGTCTCCTATTCCTACTGATTAAATGTTAATTCTTTTGGTACCAAGTTTTGCTTAGAAGTTGGTCCTGTTTTCCATCCAAAACTGCAATCTTGGAACAGCAAAATGAGCTTTGCCGAACATTAAAAAAAAAAAAAAAAAAACAGAAACAAAATGTCATCAGCGACCCAAAATATTCTTATCTAAAAATCCAACAAGTCCGCACACACACACACACACACATACACACACACACACACAGACATAGTTCTCTCCAGCTGAGGGTGAGCTCGCCTGCTTATCAACCTGCCCAGCCAGGTTAATGTTGCAGAGACGGAGGCCTTAGAGGCCTTCCCATCCTTCTCTGGGTAGGTATTGACTTTAGCTTCCTTTTGTGTGTGTATATTTGTGTGTGTGTGTGTGTGTGTGTTTGTTGGGGGGTGGGGAGGATTAGGCAGCTGTGGCCTTATCAGGTGTTCATGTTCCTCACAAGGCGGGCGACCGGGGAGACTCACATGTGCCTTCATCTCCCCTCCACAGCCGTTTCGCTCCTCGGCGTCTAATCCACAGCAGTGGCACTTTCCCTCCTGCCACTGCATGCACAGGTAGTGCACTCATGCACTGTATATAGCACATGCATGTAGTGCGAGTGGGTGAGCACATGAGCAAATGCAAATGCACATATAGGTTATAATGTGAGAAAGTGTTACATGGTGTTCACGAGTTCACCTTGAGTCATCGGACAAGTAGAAAAAAAAGAAAAACACATCACATCCTGGTGCACATGAACCCCACACATGACCACTCAAAGCAGCTGTGGATTTGACCTCATTAACAACAACATGTCAAAGTGTCTCCGATCCACATATAGCAGCTGAATAAAAGGGAGTAAACTTTGACGTGTGGATGCAACAAACAGGTAGCAGGAGACTGTCCTCCAGCAAAAAACGAGCTCCTAGGGTGTTAGTGCGGCAGCTAATTATGACCTATAGTTACGTTTTAAAGCTAAGTGCCCTCTAGTGGTCCTGTAAATAACAACACTGTTGTGTAGTGGTAAGGGAGGGGCAAAGTCTGCGTAAGGAGGGTGGGGTGCTGGATGGGTCAGTCAACACGCCTCTCACCCAACCGACCAAATCCAAATCCAAGCAAGAGCAGTGTTCATTAATGCTCACTGGCTCAGTGTGCAGTTGGGGAACACTGCACTAGCTTATATTAGCAAACATTAGCTAATGTTTCGTAACAGTAACCTGAGCTTTTCCTGACCTTAACCATGAAACCTTCCCATAACCTTAACAACAACATTTCTTAACCTTAACCAAGTATTTTCAGTGGCTAGCAGAGTTCGCTTGTAGGTAGCTAATGTAAACTAGATAATGACCGCTAACTAATGACCGCTACCCAACATTTCTAACCTTAACATTGCAACAAACCTTTCCCTAACCTCACCAATAACCTTTTCCTAACCTTAGCCAAGTATTTTTAGTGGCTTGTAGGCTGGCTCATAGCTCCTTTGGATCATACTAGATTGTAATGTATTTTTTATTTATTTTTCATTATAATTTTATTAGTGTATTACTGCCAGTTTTGAAGGATGTAAGTACTATGAAGAGAAGTTACGTGCATAGCAATCTGACAGAAAGAGAAATCTGATTTCAGTGCATTATCGTACCATGTGTAAAATTAATCCAGCTGTGTCAGATTGAGACACAATACACGAGATGTGCATATCAGTGCCCTGCGTAAATGGGTCTCCCTTCATGTCAGAGTTTAACTTTCAAGGTTTGGTTTCTACCACAATTGCTGGCAAAAGGGGGAAGAGGAAAAGGAGAAGAAACAAAAAAAAAATAAAATAAAATTGATGTCCTGAGCTGTGGCATGTCAAGTTCAGGAACCCGGGACTTGCACCAGCAGAGGCACTTTTATCGTGAGAAATGTCAGGAATTTCATCAACATATGCGACGGCGAAGGACATCCCATGCCGCACCGCGCCTCCGAATGACGCAGCTCAAATACAAAGCACGCTAATTGCTAGGTGGTAACACTTTGCCCACACCTCATTTCAAGGTTGCATTCCCTGGCCATGCTCAAAGTTTGAAAGTGACATTGAACATTTCATCTCATGTCAGCTGAGTCAAGGAGCCGAAATTCTCGCCGCCGCCGATGAAATGCCGACTGTGTACCTTTCTTTGAGCCGCAATCTCCTTTGGATGACTTTTTTCTTCTTTTTTTTCCTCTAAACAATTCTCACCACCCCACCTCACCTCACCCCGCCCACCCCTCCTAACTGACACCCATTAATCACATTAGGTCTTTGGGAGAATTGTCTGCTGAGAGTCAGTCTTGGCTGACCCTAACATTTGGAGAGTGAAGATAAAGACGTTGCAGTGACAGCTCTGAAATGGCCCCCCCCCTCCTTTTTTTTTCTTGGGTCAGCGTTCGGGGGAATATGAATATTATTATACATAAGAGAGAGAGCGAGGAAAAACAATCGAGTCCTTACTTCAGAGGAGTTGAATGACATTGGGAGTTCTTTCTGATTCTGCTGCTGCGGGTAGATTGCATGGATGTGAATGATTTCAAATTAACGCATTGATAACAAACGACCTTTAAGTGAATAGCATTTGATACAACTGTTGCGCATGCTGGAAATATGTATGAGCAAAACAAAATCACCATTAAAGTGTGCTTTGCTTGGATATGTCACTAATATGGAAATAGTCATGTTCACTTTTCCCCATCTGGAACAGGGAACTGACTCTGATATGCAGACTAATAAGGTCTAAGACTGTCCATATTAATACTGATTGTCTTTCATATTGGATTCCTTAATTTCTGAAAGCATTGAATATCATGGAGCTCTTTGTAAGTGTATGTTCCAATCAAACCGTCTCTCTGAATAGGAGCTAACATCATTGCCCCTGATGTCACGTAACATTGTCAGCCCTGTGGTTTTATACAATGGCTCTATTGTACTCTCTGGTGAGGGGGGCTTATCAGAGAAAGACAGCAAAGGAGAAAGGGAAGGAGAAAATGAATAGAATAAAAGTAAATTTGATCACTGTTTAGTGAAGGTGAGATTGCTCAAAATAGTGATTCTGTACAATGCTTTATTCATTGTGCAGTAAGAGACCAGCCTTGGAGTTTCACCACAGCGTGTTCGTGCTCGTTCCTGTCGTAGCTCCTGTGTTTGCTCGGCGTTTGCGGGCAGATGGGGAGTTATATCTGCAAAGACAGACGGAGGAAAACCGCGATGGAGGTCCTGGAGGTAAAGATGCTTGTTGTGCCAGGTCTGATCAGGCTACACTCCTTAGCTGGAGGTGAGATGGTGTACAGCCGCATTTGGGTTTCGCTGGAGTCGCTGTCAGGCAGGTACAGTGCTGGAAGCGGCCCTGACCTCCCTCACGGGTTTGAAATACATTATCCGCCCCCAGAAAAGACCCTGGGCTGATGATACAGGGGAACAAAGGTGGCCACATTGATTTCAACTGCATTTCTGCCAAAAAAGTACAAGAAAGGAGCTACAAACAATTGTTTATCAAAAATCTCTTGTGTGTAATTGTCTCATGAAAGCGCTAATAGTCATCTTTACCATATATTTTCAATCAATATCAAAATTGAGGCATTTGACAAAAAATATGATGTTTGATTTTGTCCATATAACCTATCCCCGATACAATGCTGCTTATAAGTTTGATATACCAAATATTACATATTTTCCCTAGTGCTCTGTGTTTTTTTTTTTTTTTTTTTTTTTTTTTTTCTCAAACTACCCA
>OMLB01001353.1:7544-18271 GCA_900302555.1 Myripristis jacobus
TTTTTTTTAAAAAAGAGTGAATAGCAACAAGGAGGAGTTGCAGCCTGGAGGAGGAAATGCAGGAGGGTGGCAAACACCATTGTAGCAATTATAACAACAGCAATATATTGAGTGAATCTGTGCTGAACATGAGTGCTTCACATGAAATATGAGTTTATCCATTTTAAATAGTACCAAAATAAACAATCCATTTGTAGCGGTCAGTGCCAATAATGTGGAACAGCCTGCAGACAAGAAAAGAGTACAGAAGCACAAGCAGTCACTTCTGACTGGCTGTGATAATGCTGTCCCCGCCTCGTTCATGCTTCTTAACTGGATTTAAAAAAAGCTTCCTCCTGCCTCCAGGTTTATAAATGCACGGAGGCGGATTTTGCAGCCCATGCTGGACGCCAGCTCCTCTGAGACGCCAAAAGCCAAGAAGAAGACGCCTCAGAACCGGCCGCTGCAGCGCTTCTGGCCTGACTCCATCGCTTCAGGAGGAGTCACCCAGCAGCAAGTCACCATGCCAGACGGTACTTGACAGTTGATATCAGGAGTCTTAAGATGAGGAAAACCTCATTTAACCTTCAAAATAGTGCATACAGGTTTCTCTACTGTTCCTCTGACTACTTCATTTTCAACTCACAGTGCAAAGACATGCACATCAGCTGAACTGGACACTAAATGTCCAATAGGGATATGTGTATGACTGCATTTGACTGCTCTGCAATGGACTGCCAACCTGTCCAGCTGAATGGACCTTTCTTATAGCAGCCATTTTGTCATGAAATATCAGGTAAACAGGTGTTAGTAAAGACATTAATGAAGGTTCTGTTCTATTTAGTTCTAACAGAGCCAGGGTCCAGCTGTTGTTCATGCTGAGTGACTGAAAAGGCTCTGCTACACTTAAATAGAACAGAACCTGTAACACCTGTGTCTACCTGCTATTTCTCACCAAAATGTGAAAAAGATCTACATGAATGAGTGGGTATAGAAAATGGATGGATTGGTTTCTCCTCTAGCCTTTTCCTCCCTTTTGCATCTTATCTTCCTCCTACAGTTAGACCCTTCCCTTTGTAAATGTGCTTGTAGGTGATGATGCATTCAGGTAATATGGTGTATCCATGATTTTCTTCCCCTGTTAACTGCTGAAACACTTGGAGAGTGATTTGAGACTTGATTTGCAGACTTGGTTTGCAGGGTCAAGAAACCAGTTGAACTTAAAGGATAAATTCTGTATTTTTAAACCCAGGCTGTATTAAAATGTTGGCACCCATCATTTGTAAGTGAAAGTGTGTGTCCCAGTCAAATCAACATCCCCATTCTTCCCGCTTCGTCCTCCAGGTACGATGGTGACGATGAGTGTGGAGAGTCTGCAGAGCCTGACGTCAGACGGTGCCACACTGGCAGTGCAGCAAGTCATGATGGGAGGTCACAGTGAGGACGAGTCGGGGGACAGCGGAGAGGACGATGACGACGCAGACATGGCCGGGCTGGGCCTGGACAACAGCGACTCCTTGCAGTAGAGGAAACACACACACACACCCAAAGCCACAAATTGATCTACACATAAACACACACACACACAAGACATGCTTAAATATGTCTACATATATACAAGTGCGTTCTCAATCACACTGAATCATTTTACACACACACACACACACACACACACACAGAATAGGTTTACACAGAGCACAAACCCACAGGACATAGGGGAGCGTCCCTGCCCCCCTCCCCTCCCCCTCTGAACAGCGGAGTATGTTGTGTGTGTGTGTACGTCAGGAGTTTCATTTCAGAAACCGTTTTTTATTACGTAGTCAATGTAGGCGAGTGCACTTTTTTGTATAATATTGTAAGCTCAAAAAGATGTAAGCAAACGACGGAAGCAAAAAAAAAAGAAGTGTTCAAAAACACCCCGAAGCAAGTTTGTATGCTCCGTTAATAAATGTTGAATGATTTTTTTCCCCCTGCCCTCCTTTTCTCCCCTCCCCCGTCCCCTTTAACTCTCATTTTGGATGCCAACATTTTCAAGTTGTATCTATAAGGGTTTGTCTTCACTTTTTGCATGCTTGTGTTTGAGTAGATGTGCGCACTCTTATCATGACTGACTCCATGGCTCTCACAAGGGCCCCTGCAGGCCTAGCAGAGCCCAAGAGGAGAGATTTAAAAAAAAAAAAAGGAGAGAAGCTTATTTTTATATACAAACATAAGTAATGAGTGTTTTTTGTTTTGTTTTTTGTTTTGTTTTTTTGTGTTCTCTCGTTTTGTAAGGAGTATTTATGTACAGATTCATTATTAAAGCTAGCAACCCTGTTTTCCAGGGTTTGATGAAGTTTTCTAAAAAACACAAAAAGTAATTGAATGCCGATGAAAAATGCTATGTAAATTGGTTTTAAAGTTACAATATTAAAAAGGCCTTACCTATGTTCTTTTGTAAAGAAAACTAGCCAAGAAGCACAGAAAGAGAGCCTGACCCTTAGTGAAATTATTCAAAAGACACTAAACTGCAGCTGTCTGGGTTAATAAGGCATAGTAAATAATTTTACATTGTGTACTGCAGGGGAGTGCAATGTACTGAGATATTCCAAGTTGTCTCGCACAGCAAACTTGATCGCAGTACTCTGATTTTTCTAAAAACAAATCCAGTTTTACCCACATTGTGTATACCACGCATCACATCTTTTAATCATTTTACGATAGTAGCGTAGATGTCACTTCTTTCAAATGCACAATCCAGAACACTATGCTAACCACACAATCACAAGGGGCCGTCATATTAATAATAAGGATGATTTAAAAAAAAAAAAAAAAAACCTGGATAGGCAGTATCCACATTATCAGATACAAACTCAATCATTAGCAGGAAACAGACACTTTGCACGCATTAATCTTTATGTACATGTACATGCTATTGCATTGAAAACAGAGAGAGCAGTTGGAAAAGTTGGACTCCCCGTCCACTGTCTGCCTAAAGGACTTGAGAGTAAGTGCTGTGGTCTGTCTGTCCCCTCGCCACTACAGACATGTAGTGAAAGATTTCTCAATCTCAATTTCTCAGTTTGTTTATTACTGCACAAATCGGGGTGCCTCTTGTTGGAATACCTGTGATATTGTACTGTACATCAGTTGTCTGTCAATAGCTCAAATAATCTCGTTTATATCCCTCTTGTAAAGTTCAGACTTGAATGGTTAATTACATGAGTTGGACTGAAGCTCTTGTGACTCTGGGTGGGCCTCCGCTGAGCTCTCTGTTTCTCACTCGTGTCTGTCTCGCTTTTTATGAACCGTTGTTCACTTTTCTCTTGTCTGTTTTGCCTTAGAGCTTTCTATTTTGGAATAAACAATGCCTAACTCTGTCGTCCACCGTGTCTTCATTCCGCTCTCTTGCCTTTGCCTCCAAAGATGATTTGTCTCCCTCTGCGATAGGGTTTATTTCCCGCCAGGGTTTTTGTTTGTGAGAAACTTGTCTGTCGCTGAGTTTTCAAGTGTTTTGCAAACCCAGTAAGCTCAAGTTGTCACTGATTCAGCCGTTATGTCTCTGTATGTAACACAAATGCTGGAACATCCCGCCTTTTGCTGCCTGTTCTATACATTTTCAGACAAAATCAGTCATCGATTCAGTTGTCTGTGCTGACTGTTGGAGAGTTGTAAGCCTCTTCTCTCTGAAAGACAAAAAAAAAAGAAAAGTTTTACCCAAGGAGCTGAATTGTTGGGGTAATGTTCCATGTCTCTTGAAGCATAGTTGTTTCTGTTGGCTTAGGGCCCAAATTTGTTTGCAATCTCCAGTCTTACAGTAATGGTCTGCAGCATTTTCATGTAAATGCCCATTTTGCTACTTGGTCACCAAATAACATAATGCCATAGTTTTATATGTAATCAGTTCATAAATGCTCTTAAATTTGCTGTGCTTAAGACCAAAAGTCAGTTAGAGTTGTTCATTTGGTCTGGTACACAGTAAGTAATTTGGTTTGGTTTCAGATAAAGAGATGAACTTGACTGTTTACATGAGGAGTGACAGAGAAAAGAGCAACACCTGCAGAAACTCCAACTTGAAATACAAGTTTGCTGCAAACCCATCTGTCAACTTGTTTCTTAGTTCTAAGGACAGTTTTTTTGTGTGTAGCTACGTACAGGAGAATACTCTATAGAGGATTAAGCCAATGCTCTCACACTGCTGGATCTAAATTGATGAACGTTAAAACAGGCGCTGAAGTTGGTGAGAGAGCTAAAACCAGCACATTAAGTCTACAGTGCCAGCTGCAGCACGGCAGTGTCCAGCTGTCCCACATCACAGGGCCGCCTCAGTAACAGCTGATACCGCACAGGGGCCTTTTTGTTCACATTTAACAAAGGACATGGTGGACTGAAAAACTGTTGTTTCTTTACAATACCCCCTCTAAATGTATAGGCAACAAAGGGGATGGCAGGCTCCCCTCATATCAACTTCTGGGTCCATTTATACATGTTAAAGAGCAATGGAAAAATCTGGAAGAAAGAACGATGATTCCAACAAAGAGCTAGGCTGATAAATGTATGTATATTTTGATTTAGTTTTAGTCTTTTGACTAAAAGTGCATTTTAGTGTTAGTCACATTTTAGTCATTTTAATTTTGTTTGTTGTAGTTTTTGTTGACAAAAACCTCAGTGATGTTAGTCTAAGAAAATAAAATGAATTCTGCTGAATTGTTTTTCATTTCTCCCCCTCAAATTCCTCATTACATTATTTGTTAGTGACCTTCTTACATAGATTGATGTACATTCCTCAGCATAGCTTCTGTATTCAGTTCAGTTTATCTTTATTGTCCCTTGAGGGGAAATTTGATTTGCAGTAGAGGGCAAAGACACAGAAACAACATACAAGAGGACATGGGACATTCATTACAGTTACAGCAAACAACCAAAAACTGTTTGAAAGTTTCAAACGACTGGAATGGTAGCCATAATTAAGTGCTGCTGAGCAGTGCAGATAATATTTTGTACAAATTAAGCACATGTATTGCACTTGGAATGAAGGAACATTTAAACCTATTGCGTTTTGCCCCGGGCGCCTGTATGTATGAATGAATTTGTCCAAGAGTGGGTAGTCAGAGCTGGTCAGGTTCAACTGCACCTTCCACAAAACTTGTTTGTCTTAGATATCTTCTAAAGGAAGTTGGTGCGTGCCTGTTGTTTTGCTGGCTACTTTTAACAATGTTTAACAAATGATTTTTGTTTTGCACTGGGAGGTTCCCACCCCAAGAAATTACACAAAAGGTAAAAACAGATTCAGTAAGGGATTGGTAAACTAAAGTCATCAGTGTCTTGTCCACATTACAGTCTGAGCAAAAAGTGAGGTGTAGTCACCTTGCTAAGAAATGTGGGATTAAAAGCTGAGGAGAACTCTACAATTAAAAGCCCAGGTGTTTGCATGGGTTCTCGAGATGCTTGTACAGACAATTACATAAAGTAGTAGTAGCATCATCCTCCCTTCTATTGACCCCATATGCAAACTGCATATGGGGTTTATCAGTGAGAATTTGTTTGACCACTCGCTCAAAAGTCTTTATCACTAGTGAGGTCAGAGCCACTGGCCTAGGGTCACTGAGCTGCTTTGGGTGTTTGTTCTTAGACACGGGTACGATAATAGATCTCTTCCACAGCTTTGGGACACTGTATATATAAATATAAAATCATGTTCATCACTAAAAGATAAAAATCATTCAGTGCTTTTTCAAGCTCTTAGAAACCATCAATGGAGACTGACCTATTACTCTCATTGTCCCGGCTTGTCATGGCTTACACATCATCCCACTCTGTCTTTACATCATTACTATGAAATTTTTACTCTGCTCTGCGTTTATATTGGAGTTTAGCCCTCTGAATTTCATATCTGGCCACTTGTTTAGCATCAGCCTCATGTAGAAAGGCATTAGGTTTCCTGTGCAGTGTATTTATTTTGTATCCTGCTTTTGTTTTTATGCTGAATATCAAAAGTAAATTTTGCCCATATGCCGTTCTCTAATGCTACAAAGTGCTGATCTGTCATCTGTATCCTTTAGTTTCCCATTAGTGTCCACCTCCTCTCTCAGTTCCTGACCTCCATCTGTTGGTGGATCCAGTTGAGCGACTTTGTGATGCGAGTGTAAACCCCCGGCTTGTTCCTCTCGGCGCAGCCCATTCCCCAGCTGGTCGCCCCAACCAGCTTCCATACCGACGAGTCCTCACAGGCCAGAGGGCCTCCGCTGTCTCCCTGATGAGTCACACAAACACAAACATGCATGCTTACAGACAAAAACAGTAGGCTAGTATTCAGAAAATGTCCGAAATACCTAAAAATGTCCTCAGTGGAGTGTTCCATAAAGCAGGGTAACTATTTTTAATTATTGCATGTGTTTTTTCCTGTTATAATGCAGTGGCATGTTACTACAGTCTTATAAAAGAAATAAGCCCCAGATCATGCCTCACAGTGAATCTTGCATTAGAAAGCCTCTCAGTTGCTGTGGAATGATCATGAAGCTCAGCCTCTCGTGGTTTATGGCTTAAACAGGAGCTTGCTTGAACGTACCTGACAAGAGTCAGTTCCTCCCTCCAGGTATCCGGCACAGATCATCCAGGGTGTGATGAAGCCCTGATAAACCCCAGGCTGGCTGCACACCTTGGTGGAAATGAGCGGCACGCGGGCCGAGTGCAGAGTCATACTGCCCTCTCCTGGAGAGAGTGTAGAAAAGCCCTGTCATTTTAGGGCAACAGGTCTCCACTGAGGGCAGCAACAGCAAATATCGACCACACAGTCAAAGAACTGGAGTTGACAAGAAAATCCATTGACTTGAAACCTGAAACTAGCTCACACTGGGCCTGGGCAGAGGCACTTGATGTCAGAGGTATGATGCCTGAACTGGACTACCTCAAAAATCAGTCTAGAGGGAGTAAGTCTCTAAGATGAAAGATAATAAAGCTGGGAGGCCCTGGCAGACAGATCAGATCCATGCACAGCACACGGCACAAATTGTTGCAGCACAGTGATGGACAAGAGGGGGAGGGGCTCCAGCATCTGTATCGATGAGGACTTTTCAGAAGTTGTCAAGAAAAAGAGAAGGGACTTAGTGCCCCTGTTGCAAGCAGCAAGAGACAGAGGCAATATCGCTTCTCTGAAATGTGCCAAATTGGTAATCGAATCCAGAGCTGGCCACCAGATCAACAGATAAAAACTTGTTAGTATCAATAATATTTCAACTGGTGAATATTTTATAATGTAGATATTCCTATGTTTGACTAACTACCAGTTCAAGTTCAAGTTCATGTTTATTTAGAGCCCAATATCACTGTTTACACTCTCAAAGGACTTTACATGCCCACATGTTCACAACACGACGATGCCCCTGACTTAATTTTCATAGCGGGCAAGAAAAAACTTCCAGAAAAACCACTAGCACTGACCAACTCTTCAAATTTAGGGCAGCAGGGTGGCACATAGAGAGAGGAAACTCTAACTTGACTCCTTAACGTTAACAGCCCCAGCCTACATGAAACTAAATCACCTAAGGAATCAAATGCCAAGCAGGTCATGCCAGGTTGTCCACAAATAGGTTAAATATTTCTCCAGAATTAGACAGAAGTGTGGCAAGGTTTAGGTCCCTAGAGCCCCTAGAATTATTTTCAGCGGGTTCCCTTGACCTCTGACCTCCAGATGTGTGAATGAAAATGGGTTCTCTGGGCAGCCATGGCTCTCCCCTTTGCAGACATGTCCACCTTCTGCTAATCCCATGCAGTTTGGGCCACAAACCCTGCAGTCCAAATGTGTTCTTTTGGCCTATTGTAAAATTGTAAAATCTATGTAACAATTAGTATCAACATAAAGGTTGCTGCAACAGCTTATGACACATAACTGAGCATGGGATGGTCAGTGTATAGCCGCATCATAATGCTCTAACCCTTACACACTCTAAAATAATAATAATAAAAGAATAAACAGGTGTCTAACCAAAAACACAATGTTTATTACACATTTATGACTAGAATTGACACACAAAGCTGAGCTGCATCTCACTTCAGTCATTAGCTTCCCAGATTTCAGAAGATATACATCACGTCTATTTGGCATCTGCTGTTGACCTTTTATTTCCCCTGAACACCTGACACCTGTCCTCGTTTACATTTCCATGTTGAGTCTCACCTCCGTCCTCTGTGGCACCCCATCCTGAGATCCAGCACATGGTCCCCTCCTCAAACTGCTCCCCAAAGTTGGGCAGGCAGATGGGCTCCACAAAGCCTGCAGAGGACAATGTGAATGAAATAGGTTTCCTGGAGTAACAGACATGACATAACAGGGACAACACCACCATTAACAGCACCGGGCTCACAGTGCTTGATTTAGTTTTAATTTCATTTTTTTTTTTAGTCACATTTTTCATTAGAATGTTTGTCAACCAAAACCTCTGTGGATTTAGTCGAGGAAAACAAAAGCTTTAATCTAATTCTATAACATTTTTCACATTTTATTCTCTGTATGTTCCTCATTAAATTATTTGTTCGTGACTTTAATACACAGATTGATCAATATCCCTCATTCGAGTATTTTCTATCTCACTTTTGCTTACTATCAAAAGTAAAGTGTGTAAACTGAGGTCAGGAGTTGTGTTTTCATTCTTCTGTTTCTGGCATTTTCATCTTTTTTTATTTGTTGATAAAAATGTCATTATATTCTATCATAGTTTTTGGCAACAAATCTTATTGTTTGTTTACTTCTTATCTTGTTTTTGTCCTCGAACAGTTCACAAATACTTTTAGTCAAAGTTTTTGTCAACAAAATTAACAGTGCTCAAAAAGACATTTGCATGTCCTGATTATGGAACATTTCTAAAGTTGCTTGCACTGGCATGTGTAACGTGTCAGCCCCATGCTCATGCTCACTGGAAGAACATGCGATGTGAAGAAAAAGGGGACCCAGGTTCCTTGCATGCACTGTAGCGCCTCTAGTGGTGACACACTGCATTAGGGCACCTTTAAATAACTGCGGAAAGGCATTGTAATGACACCAAGAACACAGCTCCTCTGCTGGAAAAAAAGAAATACAGTCTATGGTAGGGCTGAACAATATGTGGTTATCATATCATTATCTAGATATGAACATGTGTGATATTAATATCTCAAAAGGTTATCAAATTTAGGGTTAGGGTTAAGACAGTGAATCGGTCTGTTCTGATTAAAAAGACTGTGAAGTGACTGCATTTTCTACATACAGTTGGTTTTATGTTGTTTTTTGAAGAATGCTTAATTTTCACTCTTGCCACACTTAAAATTTCAATGAATGTGAACCCATAGTCATAACATATATCATATTGCTATTGAGATATTTTGCATAAATATCAAGGTGTGAAATTTTGTCCATATCATGCAGCCCTAATCTATGGTAAAATAAAACTTCATTCTATCCAGTCATCTATCCATTTAGCTACAGTGTGTTTCCTGAACCTCTAAATGCTAAAGGACCTGGCTGATGCAGTCTGTCTTGGTAAGGGAGCTTCACTTTCACTGTGGTTCGTATTATGTGACAGTGTCACAGTGAATTTTTTATTATGGAATTGAAGCTGTTCAAGTTGTAGAAATGACACAAGGCCACACCGCAGTGAGGTGACTCAGAGCAAAGCCACAGCTCCACTGGGTGAGCTGTGTGGAGGGAGCTGTGGCTGAGAGCTGAGGCTCGACCCTCGGACAGCTGATACTCCTAGTGACACTTTGCTGTCAGACACCAAGAAACCTGAGAGAGGACAAGTCACTCCACAGGAGGGAGGGAGAGACAGACGCTGCTGCAGGCCTGATGGCAAAACAAGGCAACAGCAACATGTTTTCCCTCTCATGACCCGAGCAAGTTTCCTCTAAACCGATTTGAACAGGAAGTGGCTGACAAAGAGAGAAGAGTGAGTATGGGTGTTAATGAAAAGGAGAGAGGCACACCGTTGAAAATGAGGGGCTGGGCCAGTTTCATCAGCGCGATGTCGTAGTCCAGTCCTTTGGGCCGGTAGCGACCGTGGTAGATGATCCGCTCCACAGCCAGCGCCCGGGCCCCGTTGATGGGCTGCTCCGTCAGCCCCACGTGAATGCTCCACAGTGTGGGGTATGCAAACCTGACGGGACAAACAGCATCCGGTGACCTGCAGGTCGCCTCGGTGATCCCTACCACAGCAGAAAAGCTGCTTTTGCTGCATTTCTATAGTCGATTCGTTTGGGTTCACAGCTGCCCAGTTACAAGCAAACCAGGGCTTGTAAAGAAAAGTCACATGAAGTGATAAACAGATCACTTTTGGACATTTCTGAGATTCTAACATCCTGCTAGGTCAGAGATTTTGATGGTGGGGGGAGTCAACGCAAATTTGACTCTAGTCCCTTTAACTTCAGAGAGAATCTAAAGCGTGAATGGTGAATCAGTGGCAGCTCGGTTAGAGAGAAAGGGACATTTCATTTTTTTTCTGTTCCACTTTGTGATTCAGGGCTGACCATAAAAACAGTGTATTTTACATTAAAATCCTGCTCAGTGCAGCTTTATTTCTTGATTGACGTCTTTCACAAAAATAAGAACAAAGGGTGAAGACCAAGATATGATCTAAAAATTAGCATTGTTTAAAAAAAAGAAAAAATACTACTATTACTAACAACAATAATAACAGTAATAAGGGGAGGAAAATAAAAATTACAAAGAAAATAATCAGAAAATTAGAACAATAAATAGTAAAAAAATATATATAACAGGAAATTATGAATGTAAAAAA
>OMLB01001360.1:0-10597 GCA_900302555.1 Myripristis jacobus
ATGATACATACATTAGCATCTCTTTTAATGTGCTGGTAACACAGCACATTAATCTCTCCTCAAAGGTCACTTGTCACCACCACCTCTGCACAGATGGCCAGTCACTTCTGACACAGACAGAAGATCAAGTTAAACACACTGCATTCAGCTCCACACTTGTAACCTGACAAACTAACTTTCCCTCACAGCGAGGTCTAGCTGACAGGGATTTGATCATGTATCCTAATTAGATTCCACACGGTGTTTCAGCAAAGTCATTTGAATGCAAATGGCGGAACTCAGTGTCAGGTTCATTCATCAGAGGGCAAGTAACATAGTTTAAGGAGATAAACAAACATGACTCAAGCCAAGTAAGATGTGTTCTAACTAGAGCAAATTCAGCCTCTGCCTTGCCTTGAGTTGTCATCTGCATCAAAGCAGGTTTCAGGTCTGTGCTAAGGATCAGGGTAATATATTCAAGGCCAGGCACCCAGAAGTCGTCACATGTCCACACAGTCCAAAAATTACTCAGTTATTTTACCCATTTCTGAATTGTATATTACATCGCTTGACTTAAATGGTGAGTATAATAGCAGTATTTATTTATTATCAATATACATATTTACAGAGCCTCTTTAGTTCATGGTTTTTTTTTTTCAAAATAACACATTATTTCAAGCACCTATCAGTTCAACTTACAAAACTGAAACTCATTTTGATAACCCAAAGGGTAAAGGACGCTCAACTTCCCTGTTCAGCTGTACTTCCTTTTTAAGAAGTTTCTAAAGTGCATCAATGTCCCTTGAGGGAAAGTGGTTATTTTGTCTTGCCTTTGCCATTTACTAGTCAGAATCATAAAGTATAAAGTAATTTACCCTGTAAATAACACCAAGGCTTGGTTTAGTCTGATAAGTTCAACCGGCAGTAGTGACTCAATTCATTAAGTGTACATGATCAAATGGACAGGGTCTGGCCTTCTTTAAACTATTGCTCACATTTTTATCTGTCTTTGGAACCGTGACCTACTATTATAGCATATGAAATCTGGAAGAGGTGAACAAATACGCATTAATCAACATGGATCATCTTATACAGTATATTCAGTGACCGCATCATTAGCTAGTGTGAACCAGAACAGGAGCTGCAGAGTACATAACTGGTAACTATCTTTTTTAAATTTTGTGTATGCTGTATGCCAGTTCCAGTTCCTATTAACAACACCTAGTGAATTATATCTGGAGGTGTAATGCGTATTTTGCGCTTGCATCCAATTTATCCAACTTGATCCAGAACAAAGCCCCAAGAAAAGAGATCATCTTTGACAACATATGGTGGAAATGAAAACAAATCATCTTCTCCGCACAGTGATGGATGGCACAGGTGCCACTGTAGACAAACAAACAACTACAAGATTCGGCATCCAGAGGACAGCTAGAAGGAAAGGGCAGAGAGGGGACACTAAATAATTGTCAGAGCAGTTAATGTCACATGCTTTATAAACAGTGTGCTTCATTTTATAAAACAGTACAATACAAAACAGTCTAGAACATTTTCCAAACACAATGGTTTCCATATTTTACAGGATGAAGTCAGCAACGGACAATGAAAAATCCTATCAATTGTTTACACATTTAAAGTCCAGGAAGCTAAACAGATGTCAAATTAGTCCATGAATATATTCAAACTTCATAAACTATCTATTGTGATTCATAAGTTTTGTGCAGTGGATATTTGGTTGAATCCAGAGGTGAACACAAACACTAAATGAGGTAACAAGGGTGGCTCCTCCATTTCTTTCTCCAATTCTTACCAATTGATTTTACCCTGCTTGGAGTAGTAGGTAGGTGGGGCTTGCTGTTTCAGGATAATTCTGATGTTGTCGTTTAAGTGGCCACTCACAGGAAAGTGCTCTAAATTATCTTTCACTTTCAAATACTGTTGGTCCCAGATAAGCCCTGCTTTAGTAAGAGGAAATGATTAATCCACAATCTAGTCCTTATTTTCTCTTTGCCTTTGAAGACATGGAATAACTTGCATGTGTTTGAATAGTCACTGAGGTCAAATCCTGTTTCATTTTGGTAGTAATATGGAATTCATTACCGTCTGTAGCCAACAGAGGGCAGCAGAGGAACACAGTTTAAACTGGTGGAGGCTCATTCTAACAGTGGAAAAGGCTAAGAACTGAATCGATAGCAGGGCTGCCCAAGGCAAAAACCACAAATCAAGAGACATGCTGTTAAAATAAAAAAAGTTTGAGATGTTCAGTCTTTTTTCTCATCATCTTCCAGTTCTATCTCTTCATAGATATGGAGCACTGGCTTTAATCCCCCTAGTTTCTGTTGGTTGGTTGATGGTACAGTGATATATAGATAGATAGATATATATACAGTGTAGTATTTCAAAGTACCTCTCCTGGAATGCAAGGCCCAAAACTGTGTTGTCTTGGCATACCATAAAGGCTGTTTAATTTTACAGTACTAAAACAGTTTATTTATTGTATGTGCTATAAACTCGTTATCAATATCTGAACAAATAAATTTTGCCTTTCTATGAGGACATCCCAAAGAACACTTTATTATGGCAAAATACACAGGTCTTAAAATTTCTTGATCACAAATTAAAGATGTTACAGCCATCCTAATGCTGAGTCATATTCAAATCACCTTCCGATTTAATTGTACTTGAGGAACTTTTACAAAAAGTTGCGGAGCTGTCTCAAGAGACATCTGTTAAAAGTTACGGCAGCTTCCAGTCCTTTGCGATTAGGGCGATGAAGTCTTCCCGGGACATCACAGCTCTGCTCTCTTCTCCTCTCTGGCTCAGTTTCATTGTGACCTTTGTTCTGGTAGCCAAGGTCTCTGTCACATTTGCATTTTTTCACTGCATGTTTCAAATACATTGGGGTCCTGATGAGAACCATTTAACTCCTTCCCCTGTGGCTCAGCCAGCCGCCCCACTGTCATGTGCAGCCCAAAATAGGCAACTGAACTCAAACTGGACTCATACACCCTTCATAATTTGTTGGGACAGCTCAGGAAGTATAGCTCAGTGTAGTACCTACCAGTAAGCTATGATTTGAGACTTTAACTGCAGAATTATACTATAATTTGCTGGGTCACTCAACATTACTATTAACAACCACAAGGATTTCAGTATCAAGGATTACAAAATATACAATACAAATTGTGTATGTCCTACCTATACAGCATGAACTCTTAAATTATGTGATGATAGCATCCCAACAAATTACAAAGACTAGAAATTACCCAAAGTAAGAAGCCAACTCTGTACATATGTTAATCTTTGTCATACAGTATTTTCATATCAAGAGGACAAGAGTCATGTGTACTGTATAATAAATTAGAATGGAAAATCTAGCTGGCAAATGTTTATCTTCACATGCATCTGCATGTACTTCATGAATGTCACCACACAACTGTGCATCAGATCTTATTATTTTAGCTTGACCTGTAGAATACTATTATACTTGTTTCAAACAAGTGGGACAGGATAAAATGTCAGTGGTGTTAAATGAGAAGTAATATCTCCCTCACAGGCCTTTGCATTGAGTATCCTATTATATGGTGCTTTATGGTCAACTTGGCAGTGTTGTGCAGAGACTGCATACTGCTGCAGGATGTAGTCTCTAAGTGTCTAATGTATTCTGTGCAAACTCACCATCAGCAAAAAGGGGTTCAAGCAGAGCCTCCGTTCATATCAAATTACCACCTAATAGTACAATATTTATCAGGAATCCTGACTGTGGGATGACTCAAAATATGCAGTAAATAGCTGAAACTATTCAAATAGGTATTGGCAATTCCTTGGCATTCAATGAGCACCACCCTGTTATTATGTATTCATGGGTTTAGAGACAGCGTGCTTGAATCACCTCAGATGGAGCAGAGGAGTGAAGTCCTTTAGAGATGGAGGGAATACAGTCCCTCATAGGAGAGGAGGACAGAGTCAGTCAGAACTGTGTAGAGATTCGAGACTGAGGGGTCTGAGTGCTTCTGGTGTTTTGGTCTTATAACAGTCTATACAAGATTTGGAGACATCTTTGACTATAGTCCACATTTCCTCTGCGAAACACAACATAGAGCAATATAAATAGAGAAATATTTTGTACATATGAAATCCATACAGATTGCCTGTTTTTGATACTGACAGTAATTTTTTGATAAGAAAAACATGTCTCAATAAAATGTTCCAGAAATAAATCACATTTGAAGTTATGGGTACACACAAGTCAATTCCATTGTCTTTATGTCCCATCTTGAGACTGCTTGTAAACAGTATGGGGAAAGAATACTAACAAGGAAAACAATCCCCTATAATCAAATCATTTTCATGTTGAATTTGCGTGCCCCTCCTTGTCCTCCACTGGCAGCTGGTCCATCTACCTTTCTGAAGGAATATTCCACTGAGAAATTGTTCTTGTGCTGTCCTCTTCCTCGACTCCACACAAATAGCAGAATGAAACAGAAGAGAACCACCCCCAGGAACATGATACAGCCCATTGCTGTGGATATGAGGATGGTCTTAAGGTCCAAAGTGAACTTCAAGAAGACCCTGGTATCATTCAGATTTGTGTCATTAAGGTCCCCAGCATAGTAGGTACGATTGGCCATCAGGGCTGCATCTAGTGGCAGCCCACTGACTGTAAGTGTGGCAAAGTAGGTGTCATTTCCACCTGCATTGCTGGCAATGCAGATGTAGGTGCCGCTATCTGTTACCTGTGCATACCGTATCTCTAGTGTTCCCTCTGGTAATACAGTGAGACGGCCACTGCTCTTGGTGGTGATGCGGCGGCGCTGAGGAGAGATCCAGAATATCACTGGTGTTGGCTCACCTTCTGCTTTGCAAATGAATGACACTACCTGCCCCTCACGGGCTGATATCTGCTGCAGTTTCCTGTTGCGGATCTTGGGCTTCTGGCAAGTAAAATGGTCAAATAGCGCCGAGTCAGAGAAGGCGCTAAGAGCCCGACCTTGCACCTCTACCGGAGTCATGCACACTGGGGAAGCTTTGTCGAAGTTGAGGGTCTTCCTGCGCTGGAGGATCCAGAGCAAACGGCAGTCACAGGCCAAGGGATTCCCATCCAAACGAAGAGTCTCTAGGGTGTTGACAGACTGAAAGGCCCCCTCCTCCAGCGTCAGAAGGTTATTACTTGACAGGTTAAGAAGGCGGATTTGCCTTAGGCCACCCAAAGCATATGGCTGCACCATGACCAGGTTGGTGTTGACCAGATGCAGCTCCTTCAGACGGACCAGGTCCCGCAGTGCCCAGGACTCCAGCACAGAGATAGGGTTGTAGGAGAGGTTGAGACTGGTGAGGTGGGCCAAACTGCGCAGGGCAGAGGTGGGCACAGAGGTGATGTTGCTGTGAGTGATGGACAGCCAAGACAGGTTGAGACCTTGTAGGCTGTGTGGAGAGATGTACTCCAAAAAGGGCCAATGGTCGATCTCTAGGCCCCGCAGGCCGCCCAGTTTACGGAAGTTCTGGTCCTCTAAGGCAGAGATACTGAGGTAGCGGAGCCGTAGAGTCACCAGACTACGGAGGTAAGACAGTGACTGGCTGGAGATCGAAGTCAGGTTGCACCTCTCAATAGTCAGCTCCCTTAGCCCCACTAAACCCAGAAAGGCCTTGTTGGAGATATAAACCAGATCATTGTCTCCAACTTCCAGATTCCTCAGGCTTCTCAGGTCTTGGAAAGTAAAATCTAGAAGAATGACAATCTTATTCCCACTGAGGTCCAGTGAGGTCAGGTTGGAGAGGCGTGAGAAAGCCCCCATCGGAACCAGTTTCAACTGGTTACCCCTCAGTGACAGTGAACGCAAGCTCTGGAGACTGGAAAAAGCATTAGGTTCTAGGACACTGATTGTGTTCTCACTCAGATCCAACTCTTCAAGACGTGGATATGGAAGCAGGTCACCGTGCTCCACCCAACGAAGTTTATTCCCACTTAAGTCGAGGACCTTGGTGTCCAAGGGGATGCCGTCTGGCAGTGCAGACAGGCGTTTGCCACGACAGGCCACAGACTTGAGCTTGGTCATGCATTCACAACGCTGGGGACATCCCTGACTCTGGACAGATGACACCATGATCATCAGTAACAAGAATAGGCCAGGCAGGAGCAAGCCCAAATCCTGGCACAGGCACATCGCCATGGCCTCACTTATTACCACCTCTTCCTACTCCTGTCTGGGGTTGGATCACTGGGCCAGACACCTGTAAAAAGACAGAGAGGGGGAGGGAGGGGGTACACAAAATGGAGAAATGGGTAAGGATGAGGGGGGGACAAAAAGAATAAGAAAAAGAGAGAGGGAGAAAGAGAGACAAAGGAGACAGAGTGAGAAAAATTAATTCAACTCAATTCCCCTTAAACAGCAGCGATCAAACACGCTAAATGAGTGGAATTACAATTACAGACTCTAATTAACCTGGCACAGCAGTGAAATTAAAGCTAGAGCTCCAAGATAATCCTCAGAGGGCCAGGTCTCTATTCTGCTGAAAAGCCTTGGTTTACAATGGATGACTCTGCCTAGTAGTCAGGTATTAAAGTCATGTCAGTACACAAAAATCCCCAAATTCCCCAGCTTCAAATTTTTATCTAGTGGATGTTTTGCTTGCTGGCTGTTTAATGCATTGTAAATGAAAGTAGGAATATTGAATATGTACTGTGGCCAAATATAACCCAGAGAAATCATGTGACATATTTTCTAATATATGAGAAAGGAACACAGACTCTCAAAACTCAAATGCGGCTGTGAATGCATGTAAATAGTACATTCATAAGGTGTGAAAGGATGGAACACAAAGAAATAAAAGGATCACTCTGCAGCAGAAAATATCAGCATGTGAGCAAACTAAGCAATACACAGAATCGTTAAAGAGCAGAAATAAAGCTCAGTATATCAAGCCAACAGTATTTTTCAGTACATGGCGACAGTTGACTTTGTATAGGTCCCCGGCAAGGTGACTCACCATAGCACAGGGCTACAACCCACTGCCTCACATCATCTGCATAAGTCTGTGAGGCATGAGGGTTGCCATGAGAAAAGCTTTTGCTGGCCTGACCTGCCTATGGGTTTCATATGACACACACACACACACACACACACACACACATGTAGAGAGGAAGGGCTCTCATTATGTCGGTGTATATCTTCACAAAATAGCAACTTGTGATTTGGAAAGCATCTCAGGAAAACATGTTCCGATAACATCAGAATAATGTAGAACTGAATGCCGATGCTGACAGAGTGTTCAAATATTAAAAAGTCGAGAGACACGTCACTCTCATTGGCTCACACATGAGCTTCCCAACCTCCTGTATGTGTTGTGTCACTGAAAAGAAACTGTGTAAACCTAAGGACACACATGGAGCTGCTCAAAGACACATAATACTCCCTGGGAAAGAAAGATGCACACTCATTGCCAAAAAACTGTTCCACTCTCCCCGTGGACTAACTGTTGGTTCACAGAGAGAGCAAAAACACACTGAGACATACGGCAGAAAACCTGTGTCACATGTGCTGAAGTTCAGTGAGCAAGTGAAAAAGTGTATGTTGTTGCCATTTACTAGGTATTAATAAAAAAGATACTGGTGCAAATTGGAAAAAATACAATATACACTGTGTTACTGCTTTTTTTTCATACACACAAACACACACACACATTCTCACAGAACCATCACCATCAAAACTATGGTCAGTCATCACAGAGGAGCCAAGCGGCGTCAAAGGTTTTAAAGTTCGACCTCCTGCTGGTAAGATGCCTTAATAAGTCTTTTCATGTCCTCCACTTCTACACAAGCTCTGATTTATAATCCCTTCTGGACCAGAAATGAACATTCCCATTAGTCAGCCTAAATTTGACAGACTGGAAATGCAGGCAGAAGTGGTTGATTCATTAGGATGGGCAGACGGGCTTAAAATGAGCAGAATCTTTTATGAAAAAATGAATAAAATTTGAAGAAAAAACTGCAGTGTTCTGAGTTTCCAAGACAATTACAGAGGCTTTAGCACAGAGTGATTAAAGGCTTATTCCACAACTGGAGTACAGTCCCTGATACATCTCTACTGCATGATCATTTCCTCGCAGCGAAAACCATTTTTATGTTTGTCAGAAGAGCAATCATCTGCATCTGAGTGGGACTAAGGGACTGTAGTATTTTCACAGTGCCTTTTTCAAATGCACATGTACCAAATGCCTGAAGTAAAAACCTTTATAGGCTAGCTGATGGTCAGTCCAAGTAACTGCTTCTGACTTGTAGTGTAGTTGCACTGGAAGATTTTTTCTGTACAAATCATTTAACTTGTGAAAGCATTTCACCGGTCAGAGGATGACTGACAGATTCCTGGTTCCCTGCAAGAACACTCTCCTTGGTTTCCTGAATCTGATGTCTTCTTCCTAAGTGGTCTTAATCCTTTGTTGTGGTTATAATGTTACCATGGTGCTACCAAGTGTTTCATAGCAGAAAAATGTGTTCTTTTAGTGTGCTATTATTGGCGATTTGCTTATTTTACATTATTTGCAAGATGCTGACAGATAGCATGTAACAAGCTCTGAGCTAGGTTTCACTTCTATAAACTCTAAATGTCTGATCTTAGCACACAAATTGTATGTGACAGCATATTTCCAGGTAATTTGATATAATCTGTTGGCCATCCACACCTCCACATTTACAGCATGATCAGTATGCACCCTGTAATTGATATTATCCTGAAAACATCTTAGATAACAGGAGAATAATCAACCACTCCATCACCTTTTATTTATACTGGACATTTTATACATTAAAATGCAATGCAATGCATGCTCTATAGTCAAAGAAAAATAAAGCAGCAAAATACAGATAGAAGAAATAAAAATAAAACAATTAAAGATAAGAATAAAATAATGAAAAAGTGATATTGAAATAAAATGAAATGGAAAAATGAAAAAATGAAAAACAAATGTATTCCCAGTTAGCCTGTCATGAAGCTGTTCCTTGGTAAAAGCGAAGCTATAAAGGGAGGTGTGCCTTCAGGGACCATTTAAAGGTCTCCATTGAATTAGCAGCTTTCATGCAGATGCAGTGGGAGACTGCTACAGAGTTTAGGATCAAAAGAACAGAAAGCAGCATCACTGTATGTCTTTGTCTCTGCTGTACGAACAACCACAAGAAGACAATCTGTGGACCTGAGGGCTTTACCTGGCACGTTTTTGTTTAAAAGGTCATAGTCTGGAGCCAGGCTGTGGAAGGATTTGAAAAACTGTAAAACAGTAACTAAAAAAACAAACCAGTAACCAATGCAAGGACTTTCAAATGGGAAATAATCAAGCTCTCAGTTTAGTGAGTGAACCCTTTCCATTTCAAATCACAGTACTGTGGTTACAAGGGCTTACACCATCCATGTTGGCATGCAGGTAGATTTTTGCTCAGCTTCAAGCCACTCTGACCTTTCTTTCACATCAGCTTGTGACTTAGAAGTCTGTTGCCACAATGTAGCTGAGAAAAAATACTAGGAACTCACTTGCTTCTTCATAATTTCAAGATTTGAAATTTGAAACAAAATGTTTTCTAAATAGCAGCAGTTGGGTGGTTACACTATTTAAGCTGTGTAACCTAATCACATGCCTCCTTTTTTGACCCCCACGCCACACTTAAAAATGTCTCCAATTTCCTGTCTGTCACATGATCAGTTGTCTTGGCCCATATCTGGTGGCAGTCGGTCACTAATAGCCCTCCAGGCCTGTGCCAGCCAGACATGCAGTGCAACTAAGGCCTACAGCAGATGGATAGACAAATGCAGTGTACTGTCTATGGCATGGACGACTCGGACATCACAGACATGACATGGACAGCAAAGAAATCCAGTGGAGGCACCAGCAGCTCCAAGCAGAGCTGTCTAAGAGGTTAATATTATCTGACAACACGCTGTAGTAAATTATAAGCCTCAGTATCAGAGCTCTTTCATTACACAGCAATACTGGTATGCAAATCCCCATTTACATCAACTAAGCATAAAGCTGTACGAGTGTCAAATGGCAAGGCAAAGTAGCAGGAGGTGGTGGGCTGTCAGTAATGATCAGCTTCTCCTTACCTTCCCATCCTAGCCATTTCCCCACTGTCCATGTATCATAATTAATTTGACCCTTTTTTTTTAAGTGGAATTAGTGGAGGATTTCGTATGTTCCTCACACAGGTGCTATTTTCACAGAGGATGCATATACTATAAATTAATCCAATTCAACTTTCCTTTCCTCCAATCTCATTCCATTCCAAGAGGACCAAAACAAGGGCAGAACAAACAACACAACACAGTGCAAAGACATTTAAATGCAAAAGTGCAAAAGTGACTGGGGGACGAAATATAAGACAGTTGTAGCAGAGTTAAGTTTCTGGTACACAGGAAGATTTCAAATGGCTGGTTCATGGGATAGATATTATGTTGCCGTCTGAAACTAATATTCAATTAAGTTAAGGAATGTAAAAAGTAACCCATGAAGTCAAAAGGTTTTTATTCAACCCAAGTGCAAAAATTTTGCCTTTTAGGCAGAATCAATAGGATATTCTGATATAAGCTGAAATGCTTAGGCTGGCATCGAGAGGACAAGACTGTGGGTGTCT
>OMLB01001362.1:0-12068 GCA_900302555.1 Myripristis jacobus
TGAGCAAAGCACACCAGAGTGCTATGGGCCCTACATGACAAGACACAATTCCACTTTCTTAATGTCTACACTTAATCTGGTGTGCAAGAACGTGATTAATGTGCACAGAGCCCAGACGTGAACCCTACTGAACTAGGGTTGTCACGATACCAGAAATTGATGCCAGTGAATTTGTCCGATTCTCCATACTCATTTCGATTCCATGGTGAAAAAAAAAAAAAAAGTCCCATTTATTTCAACATACACTCCTTCTGTTGAACATTCAACTATTTAAGCCTTCATGTATTTAAAACAAATAAGTTAACTGCGCTTAAATACTGCAAGTTCTTAAATTGCACAGAATTTCAACTGCAGTATCCAGCAGAGACATGAGGAAAATCTAGAAATAATAAATAGGCATATACATAATTAGAAAAATAAACCTTGATAGCACCATTTGCATATTTTGTTTTGCAAATCTATTATTATCTACCTGAGCAATTGCCTTAAATACAAAATCCCTCCATACACGACTCTTAACTCCATTTCTTTTGGACAAGGCGAGGCAGAGCTGCCACTCCATCTTTCACATGTGTTTGTCTCTTCTTCGGCGCACATTTGGAGAAGCGTAAATCCTATATTTATTGAAGGTATTGAAGTATTGGTTCTCGTGACATCCCCACATTGAATACTTTTGGGATGAGAGCCTTCACCCAACGTTGGTGCCAGCAGCCCCAGTGGAGGCGTTTGGTGAGGTGGAAGCAATCCCCGATCCCCACATCCCATGTTATTTTTCACAAACCATTATGATGAAAAACTACAGTTTTCCTTTTGTCATGGGTATTATTTTGTATGTCAAACAACAGAATAATACAAACACAAATATAGATTTTCAGACATGTAATGTACATTGACTTTGCTTTATTTCTGACTCTCTGATCATGTGTACGTTTTAGTCATCTATTAAACTGGACCAGGGACAGAAGCAGAGAAAGTTTTACGAAGCTTTACAGAGGTTCCTTTTCATCCCCAGAAGGTAGTGCTGTTTCACACAATAACGACACTAACCTCTAAGCCTTAGAGGTTAGTGTCATGCCTTAGAATCTTAGGCATGTTTTTAACCCCAGCACTTATTGGCTTGGCAGAGATAATGTTCATTTTGATGACAACTGACATAATAGGACATTGTTGGACATGTGACCAAAATTGTCACACCCTGGAGCCCTGAATTGAATCAGGTGTATCACAAGTCCTGCAGCACAAGTTACCAGAAAGGCAGGTGAGGGCTTGCACCTGGAAATCAAATAAAAGAAGCGGATAAGATAACACCACATGAAAGACTTAAACATTGAAGTAAGTGAATCACAATTAGAAAGGCAGCTTCACCAGTGAAGCACATAAATTTGAAGACCAATTAGAAGTGTACGTCAACTTTAAAAGTGGTCTTTATATTTGAGTGCTCAAAGTAAGAGTTCCAAAGAGGCCAATTAGATGGGGCATCGCTCACAAAAACTCCAAAAATATTTAATGCATAGGTTAAAGTAAAACATTTGGTCATGACTAATAAGCTGAACAGGGGGTCTGGGGGTCCTGGAACAGACAATGTTGGGATCTTGAGAGCTCATTTCATGCAATTTAGTGACTTAAGTGTTTATTGTGCTATAAGAACCCAAACAAGCAAAGAGTATCGCTGTGTTTCAATGGGGTACATATTAAACGGACTACATGTGATGTTAAATATACTGGGTTTCATGCGCTCAATATTAATGATTTGTGTATGTTGCGACATCTGCACCATTTTGTGGCATTTTTTGATGATATAGTGGTTGTCTTGTTTAAATATGTTTGCTTTAGTAGTATGTTTGTTTTAATTTGATTGAGAGGAATGTATTAAACCGGACAAAACTCAAAAATCCACTGGTATTTACGGGTGTGTCCACATTGCCTTAAGCTGTCAACTTCATTTAAAGCTTCACACTCCTCTGACAAACATATACAATTTTCATATCACTCACACAAATACAACATACAAATGCATCTGGTCTCAAGCTCCAAACAGATAAACAAAAAGTGTCATTAGTCTGCATTACAGCAGCAAAAGAAGTTCACTGAAAGCTTATCTTGTAGGTGAGAGTCTGCACATTCACTGCATTTTTGAACTGAAGCTCAGACACAAAATAATCCAAGTAATCCAAAAAGACCCTTGCTAGAGTAAAATATGTCAATTTCCAATTGAGTTTCTACAATCTGCCAGAAACTGTTTCCAGGTGGTTCCCCTTACCAAATAAACAGCTGTAGCATTCACTGATGTCATTGCATGAGCAGAAGAGTTTATGACTATGTTGGTGAAGGCCTGATGCACTGCTAACAGGAAACATTTTCTGTTGTGACAGGACTTATTAGCCGATTCTGATTATCTGATATCATAACAATGTAAATGTACTGATTTTTCCTTTAACATTACCTTGAGCTAGCATGATAAATACTGGTGTCTCTCTGCTGCAATGTCAGCTAATTACAACCTCACTACGTGGCAGTCTAAGCCAAAGTGGAATCATGTTATTTTCCCTCTTGAAGAATTGTTCAATAACCGACACACAATTTAGGATTTGCATGACAGTAATCGAAGGAGGACTGAAGCTGTTCAAGTCCTAGTATGCACAAGTTTATTTTATTTTGTCCGCATAAAATCTTCCCTTTATTAACACAATGAAGTTCAATAACAGTGAGTCTTTACCATAATTTTCAAAGATGGGGGGAAAAAAACTCAGCAATGAGAGTTGCTGAGGCTGACATTTGAAGTAAACATGACAACATGGTTCTTTTGACCACCTCATTTCTCCAAGCTTCTGGATCAAAGCCGCCAGCCAAACATCCTCAAGCGTGCCCAGGGTAATGGATAAACCCTATTGCTTATTCCTCTGTTCTTTTTAATATGACAGTAAGCCAAGATTCTTAATTAGTTCCCAAACCTCCAAAAATTTTATGCTAAAATAACACATTTCCTAAATAACACATTTTCAAAGGGGACATGAATCTAAACCGAGAAAGTTAAATGAGAGCCAAATATCAATTTTAACACTCTATGGAAAACTGCTGTTTGTCGGCATTAGGCTATTTTGTTTGATTCCATCTCCGTTCCATAAACCAAAACCCATAATCTTTTCATGTTGTTAAATTAAACGCTTCAATAAAACAAATAACTAAGACAGCAATCCTGTCTCATGCTGCAATGTTCCACCTTGTTTGACTGCACGCAAAAGGAAATCGTGAGATAAGTAAATGTCATATACACACCACAAATTGATTAGGCATTTAAAGTTAGAGGTCACTAACATGATTAAAATGCCAGCCCACCTCTGTCTTGTCTCAGCCCCAACACTTGTCCACAAATGGCAATCAGTCAATGCCATTACCAAATCAGCATGTTCAAACAACATATTTTCCACGATGATGGAGAAAAATGAGCAATTATATCTCCCATCTCTAATGAACAATCTAAATCCCTTCCCCAAAACTAGTAATTACATATAGAGCTGCATTTTATACTGGGAAAAAAATCGCAAAAACATTAGGTGTATGTGTTTATTTGTGCTTTTGGGTAGAAATGTGGCATGAGGGGAGGGCTAGTATTGTTTGGCTTACCAAGCCAGCTGCACTAATGCCAAAGTGTTGTCACATATCATTGGGTAAGTTTTCGATTAATCAAAGGCCTCAGAAATCAACCCGCATCACTGTTGGCAGGATTAAGAAATCCCTAACACTTGTAGGCTGCCAAAGCAATGGAACCATGCCCAGTTTCTCTCTCCCTAACACCCCAACCCCCAGTCCAACTTATTCTCCTCCATATTTCCCCTCGGCTTTCATTGTGCCAAAATATGTATATACAGCATCACACTCAAGATACCCAGTTTCATTCTCTAACATCAAGGAATGTGTTTTTTAATGGTGAGAATCTCTACGTGCCCTACAGTGGGAAACTGATCACCAAAAAAAGGCAAAGAGCCAGACGCGCATGTTAACTGAGAGCAAGAATAACTAAAGACATTATTACGGCTAGAGCTCTAACTCTCCGATAAAAGACAAAATGTGACTGCTAAAGCTACATCATGCAGTTTGACCATGTGGGAATACTGGTTATGCAAACAGATTGTAGCAGGTATATTCTTGAAAGTGAATGAGAAGTCATACTCAGTTTGAGATTTGTTACTCTTAAGCAATTCAATCAGGATTTGTGAACATCCTAAACTGTGTTTCTTTGACATTCTCTTAAGTGCAGTGGTTTTCAGCAGCTGGAGAATTGTGATTCCTTATGTGATACGCTTTGAGTCATGTTTGTAACTTGTTCAGATTTTAGTTTTTGTAAATGCAATACACATGAATGGGGAGGCATTCACACTGAGGACATACTGACATGACTGCACATTGAATTCAGTCTTTAGCTCACCTACAGTAGATAGTGCCACTGATAACCTTTACATGACAATTTCTATCAGTTGGCACCTCTAGGAATATTTAAACCATCTGATGCAATCTCTATTATGGTGGGAGTTCTGAGATAAGCATTAGTTTTCTGTCAGGCCAGGCGAAATTTATGCCATCCAGGTCAGACTTATGTTGTAGTTAGAGGATGGGTAAAAGGGGTTGAAATAAAATCTGATCCTTCCAGCTACACTTGGACTAATAAATGCTTAATCCTCATCTGGGCAAGCAGTGCTGTAGTGAGGGGCTCTAGACGATAGAGTGTACCTGGCTTTTCATTTCCTTTGGCTCTTAGTGATTCAGCAAATTTTCAGCTGCTAGATGAGCCACCATCATAAAAGCCTCTTGAGGCAGTAGATTATTGTGACATGAAATGGTAAGACATACCTCTCTATTTTAACATCTAGCAGACAAATGGACAGCATCAAAAACATGAAGGGGTGGAGAGCCCTCCCAAACAAACCACTGGGAAAAGCTACGCCTTATTAAGAACTAGAGATGTCACAGTAATCAATAGTTAGGTGCCAGGTCAATACCAATTCAATGTGGAATGCAACGTTTTTATTCTGATTTAGCTTTAGTCTACAGTATATGTTTAAAGATCTGAGACACTTGACATTACAGTTTATAGGACTGTAACTCAAAATGAGGGCACATATTTGTATCATTGTCTTTACTGTTAGAGCAGGACATTTCACATAGTTCCACTAATCTAAAATTAGTATTTTGTTGGGGTCTGTTGTTTTCTCTTGAAGGCTACAGGCCAATGTTGCATAGTGTTCTTATTCTAATGCAGCCTATACCCTATGTTTAAATATGAAACACAACTTATTAAATATATGAATGTGTGCTGAATGGGACCTCTGCTGTGGTATTCAATCACGTACAGAGAGCTGTAGAATTTCAGTAGTATCAAAATTCTATCGTGGCATCCCTGTTCAAACCACAGCATCATAATTATATCATCATCAATATTTTATTGAGCATGTGAGGTATTCACACACGGTTCATATCAAGTTAATGTGCCATTCATGCAAATGAAATACATATTTATAGATCCTGCTTAGCGCTTGTCTCCATACAACTGAGAGGCTTTTATCATGTCTTGATCTAGGTCTAATTTAACAATTAACAGCTCAAAGAAAAGAGATCTGCTTAAATCATTCAATCATTCTTTCCTTTTTTTTTTAACATTCATGCATAATATCTAAATGTAAAAGCAGCGATCACTGTACAACAACATATGCAAAGCTCAATGACTTGAGGCATGTCTGAGGGAAAAAAAATCTTGAACCATTAGTGTTAGAAATACTATGTTCTTTCATTAATGCCACAGGCCAAAAACTTTATGGATGAGATCACAACATGGTCATAAACCTCGAATAAAACTATTTGTGAAAGCAAAGGACTTTTTAATAAGGCAAGGCAGCAGCAATAGCACAGCAGACAAGACAGACTGCTTCAAACATAATTTAAGAAGCAAGCATACCCTTTTCTCAGCGTGAAAACAGGAGATCACAGACTTCAATCAAGACAAGAAGAACTGTGGTGACTCAATGCTCATCTTCAGATGCAACCAGAAGGTGTTGCAACTGTCCATTGCAAAATTAACATGGAAAAAAAGGACCTCAGTACACAGAGATAGTATTTTTTAAATTTAATTTAATTTATTTATTTTTTTGGGGATAGGGTGGCTCTGAGTTTCTAATCCCAGTGTATGTAAACGATGACATGTGATGACCCAGCTGTAGGGATATCACGAGAACAGATACTTTGGTACCAAGTCCATACCAGTATACATACAATTTGTGTTTGTTTAAGAGTGTGCCAAAGAAGAACGTCTTTCAGCCGGCAGACAAATACACGTGAATGATAGCTATTCCAGGTGCAGCTGGAGTGGCAGCTCTGCCTCAGCTTGTCCCAAAGAAAAACAGAAAGAGTCATGTATGGTGGGATTTTGCGTTTGAGGCAGATGCTCAGGGGATAATGATAAATTCGCAAAACAAAATATGCAAACAATGCCATCAAAGTTTCCAGACGAAAGAACAAAATATTTCCAACTTAGCGAAGCACCTCAAAGACAGGATTCCCAATTTATTCAAATAATTCAAGCTGAGTGACTTTCTATTCATGTTAAGTAACAACTGATCCCAAGTGGGATCACGTTATCCTTACTCTGAAATAAAGGATACCTTATTTTAATTTGAGAAAGCTGGCATAGCTGTGTAGCCAACAACTTATTGTTTGTTTTCAATATTTGAAGGCGACATGCCACTGTTCTTTTTTGTAATGTTAAATAGTTGTTTATTTTTCCAATTATGTATGAGCCTATTTATTATTTCCATATTTACCTCATGTCTCTGCTAGATACTGAAATTGAAATTCTTTGCAATCTAAAAAGTTGTAATTAAAGCACTGTTTGCAAACTTAAATACTTGAATGTTCAACAGATTTTAATAAAGGAGTATATGTTGAAGTATGTTGAAATTATTTGAAATGGAAATTATTTGAAAGAATACGTTAGCCATTTTTTCACCATATAATGCTATTTGATTCTCCACCTAATTTTTGTGTTTTAGTCAAACTATTTTGACCTGCTAACCTGCTAGCTTTTCCCTTCAATTCTTTCACACACACACACACACACACACACACACGCTTCTTGGATCTCTCAGACGTCCACTGTACACATACACAGGCTTGCGCCGCCCAGCCACTTTCTGTCTCTCTCTCCCTGTGTGAGTGCTCTGTTGACTTTACTTGTCACTTGTGGGTTTTATAAACTCGCCCAAATAACACATCTTGCATCTTGGATTATTCCACCCAAATTTTGTTTTCACAAGAGAAGGTGAGCTATTGAAATGATCAAATACAACGTGGTATCGATTGGCTCTTCCTTTGTCCAACACTGTGTAGTAGCAAGGCATTTAAGGTACCATAAAGATACCACATTTTGATAACCGGCCATGCCAAATAACATGTTTATGACTGTGTGTATCTGTGTGGCAAAGGAAAGCGTTGGTTACATGTTGATGGTAACCATGAAGGGGAGCAGGGGTGATATGAAATTTGCTAAAAGAAAACCCTTAATGGGTCCAATTATCCTTGAGCAGTCCTTAATATATCTGGGGATGATGCCTAACTATAACATGCAGTATGTGTGGGAAATGTCATTATACTCACTGCTACATAATAAGATATATCTGCAAGCCCAAATTGTTTACTTCAGCTATACACTGTTTATACCTGTTTCTGCTGCACACTATGACAGTGTTCCTACTGCTTCAAGGTGGCACTAAGTGACAGTGTGACGTCCCCATGGAAATCAATACAGAAATAAAGTGCTAAAGCTTAGCTCTGACAGTACCACATTTGCTCTTTGGTAGGACGGGAAGATGAACATTATATTAATAAAATCTTGGAAATAACATCATGCCTAAATTTTTGGTCAGGCTTTCTTGCTTTGCTCAAGAATAAAGTTTTGTTGTTGTTTTTTTGTTTTTTGTTTTTGTTTTTTTAAGAAGACAGGGTGCTTTGTTATACTTTATTCCCTGGTTATCCGAACTTTTCAAGTCTTCTACCACAGAGGCAGGACTTCCAAGATTTTGTTTTTTCTTGTGTGATGACCCCAATCAGATAAGCTAAGCCAGCCCTTGGTTCTGAGGTTTGTAGGCTCATAATCCCATTACAGCAAAAACATCAGTGGATTATCAAATATAGATAAGTTATTTCAATGGTAAAACAAGCAATGTTGTGGATGTACACTGCATTAAAACGAGTGAATAAACATAAAAATGATATTTAGATAAATCTAACAATTAACAATGAAGATGTTAGGTGAATGAGCTGACAGTAAACACAGTTACATTACAAATAAGTTATATCACAGGGAGAGACATGCCCTACACACAACACCCCATTAAGTCATGGTAACTCCAACTAGCATAACCATTCAGTATTGATTTTGTAATCAGCTACAAGTGCAAGAATGTGTTTCATTATCTGAACAGTTAGCTTACTGTTAGGGCCAAGTTTTTCTATGAACACCTATGAATGATGCATCCCGCTTTTTAAAAAATCTCAGCTAATTTGTTGTTGTACATTGTCCATGTGACCTGCTCCTGTCAGTAATGAAAATGAACACAGGGTCTGAAAAGCTCTTTGTTATTGTGTCTGACCACAGACAAGCAGGACAGCAGATATAAAACACAGAGTTCAAACAAAAAAAATATGGTAGAAAATTACTGACAAGTTGGGGTATATGGATGGGTGGTTACATCTCTGTTGACACATCATTTCTCTCAGTGCTCACACTCCACTAGCTTGTTTGGCTAGTGTTGAGTGCAGCGAACACTGCTGTCACACCGGCACCTGCTGTCTCTCTGTCCCAGCACAGAGCTGCAGGTCAGCTAGCTGTCCCAAAGTCCCTTTCCCTCGGTCTCTGCAGCACAGTGCTGAGAGTGGTGTGCTCACTGACATGTATGTAGCAGATGAAACAAAAAAGGCCTGTCCAGGTCATAACAAAACTTTCCAGTGGGTTTCACCATCAGTGGAGCTTGTTTTTCTGTCAACCTCGACAGCTCTAACTGTACTCGGCTGAAGCCGCTGGAGAGTGGTCTGTTCTATCAGCCTGTTCCCTCTGTCACGTGCCTTTTTTGATGTCAGAGGTTCACACCACTGGAATACGGTGCCTTGTGCCAAAAAAAAATTGTATTGGAAGTATGAATGGTTTGAAGGGTTTACGTAACATTTCATCTGTAATTTTCTCTTATTTCGGACTTTGTGCCAGACTTGGTCTGAAAAGGCCCTTATACTGTTCCCACCTTCTGTCACCACATTTCTGTTGAATTTCCACTCAGAGTAGCCTTAAAATTTCTGCCAGCAGCACTACCTAAACTTACACAATAGGCCGAATCTGATCCAGTAGAATTTGAACCTTGATAACTTTCACATGATCTTGCACGCATACTGTAACTTTGTTTTTTTCTCTTTTTCATTTTTACAATGCACTGCAGCAGCAAGAAAAAAGTTATTTGGACTTTAAATTATTTTATTTTACCATTTATGTGTGTAATGAGTATGTAATGAATGAGGAAGCGAACTGGTGCAGGGAAGAAACTATTTGCATCTAGTGTGGATTCAACAACTAGCTTCATTTCTGGGAAAAAGACACAAAAAGGTTTGTAATCTGATCACCCCTTTAAATTTTGCTGCATACTGCACTGGTATAATTTTTTTTGTGTGATATCACTGATAATCTGAGATATTACAAACTAACCTGTTTTCTTCTAGTACTGCTGCAGCTCACAGAAGAACATGCTGAAGGTATCTCTGTCGATGCTGCAATAGCAAATTTAATCATTAAGGTGTTGTAATTATTGTCTCACACCATGTGAAACAAATCATTATGCTTCCAAGACTTTTTTTTTTTATTGAGAGCTTCATACAAATAGTCTTGACATCGTAAGAAATACAATAACCCTTGTGTAACTGATGTCAAATTGGCTTGCCCCTCCCACCACCAACACCTATCAAATCTTGTTTTTTTATCATTTGCAGAAAAACAAGGCCTCTAAGGATCTCACATAGAAGTTATTACATGACTGGACATTTTGGCATAGTGTGCACAGGACGGCACTGTACAGGTGCCTGCGCCTTTCTCTCAACTCACCACCTCCCATCACCCCAGCCAAAAACCACTGTGAGCTGGGTGGTTCAGATCAAACAACAGCTGCCTCATTACCTCAGTCTCCTGCCAAGGAGTCACTGGCACAGAGAGGAAAGCACAAGAACGCACCGCATACCAACCATGATCTTCCCAACACACCCCCAGGCCAACCAAGCAGTCAATCCCTACAACTGAGCCTCCGCCATATTTCTTTATTGCAAATGCTAATAAATCAAACTGAATAGTGAATAATTGAGATCACTCATATTTAGTCCACACACGTGCATAAAGATATGAGAATGTACGGCTGGTAAGAAATTTTATTACTGTCATGTCTTCTGCAACCAGACAGCTACACCTCTAAGATGGGGCTTCCTCAGCATCAGCTTCAAAGACAACCTTGATTTATTGTAATCACAACATTGCACAAACTGCAATGCATACTCATCATCCATCAGTTCGTATTACAGAAGAGTGTTTCAGTGCCCTAAATGTACCTGCCTTGCGTCAAGCTTTATTAGCTCAGAAATGTTCTAACGTGAATATAAACACAGCTGGTGGTTGCAATATACATGTCAGAAGGCGAGAAATCCATTTGGCTAATAACATATTTTCTTATTATGTGGTAAATTTATAAAATTCCCTGATATCAATGATTTTATAACTTAACACAGAAAAAAATGACTTCTCAAACTGTTGATATGCCAGAAGATCCATGACCCATGACATGCTTTCCCATGATGTAGCAGCAGCTTCTCACTCCCATGACATGCTTTCCCATGATGTACCAGCAGATTCTCACTCACACAACTCTAGACCTTCCCGCATGACACTGCCTCAGTTAATGAATGAATGAAAAACTAGGAATAGTCAATTTGTCGCATTGAAATGCCAACACTGAGTCACATCCGGAAATTGTGAGTCGGCTACAGCTCTCGTGTATTATAACATTTAGTTTAGGCTACTTGTACAGTAGCTCCTTTAGCCCATTAGACTTATTTTTTTTCAACGTGTAACTTATTATTTTTTATTCATTTCCAAACCGGCTCAAAAAGGATTGTGTATCACCAATCATATTTATTACTGTTATCAATATTATTATCAATTGACCAATAATATTAACAATTATAGTAATAGTAAGATTATAATTCTGCAATAAACGTTTCCAGACCCCAGTCCAGTCCCCAGGACAGTGTTGTCCATTGTAAGGTATGATGTTTGTTACAAGAGGTCAAAGGCAATTTCCTTGGCTGTGTTTCTTAATTAGCACTAGCTTTAATACATGGTCTGGTTCAAATGGGACATATTACACAAGTAATATCGATTTGATGAAAAAAATCGAACATTACAGTGGACATCCCAAGTTTTCAGAACAGGACAGCTTGTCAGCTGTCATGGATTTACTGCCGGAATCTTGTCACAGATTAAAGAAGTACCTTCGGATTGTTCAGTGCAGTTGTATTTCATCTTCAGAAATAAGTGCAACGGCAACAACAGGCATGCATTTGCACTTATGGATTTATTTTCTGACTGATAGTGTGCTTACAGATTGCGTGGCGTGAAGAGTATGTTTTTCTTTGTCATCTAGCTGCACACTATTTATTAATTCAATTATTGCTATATTCATCTCAACAATACCTTTGTTGTTATTATACTCCAGTAGTCCAACAAGTTACAGCTAAAATTACAGACAACAGAAAGACATGGGTACACTACTTCCCTGTAACTACATTACAGGAAAGCCAGCTCAAAGTTGGTTTCTAGCCTTGTTTTGTTTTGTTCTCATTTCAGAAATTCATAGAGACAATTGATTGATTGCAGCTGTGTAAAAAAAAAAAAATTTTTGTAAAAAATATATATATATCTATCTATCTATCTATATCGATATCGATATCGATATCGATATATATATATATATATATATATATATATATATCTA
>OMLB01001375.1:0-12304 GCA_900302555.1 Myripristis jacobus
TGGCAGTGGAAGGCGTTGATCTTGTCGATACACTTGCCGTTGTTCAGGCAGGGGCTGTTGGCGCACTCGTCCGTATTGATCTCGCAGAACTCCCCCTCGTAGCCTGGCCAATTAGCAAGGGAGGACCGCGGGGTTATATTGGTGAGGCAGAGATGCACACTGAGAAACAGTCTAGAGGTGCCACACTGCTAGGGTTGAAAATATTATCAAATAACAATAAAAATGGGACCATGTAGACAGAGCCGGAATAAAGGCGTGTATAATCCAAAGATGCTTGGAGAAAAAGCTGGGCGATATATTGATACTATATTGATATCATAATATGAGCCTGTGTATCGTCTGGAATTTTGTATATTGTAATATGATATGGCATAGGTGTTAACTTTTCATGATTTTCATATTAGACTGTTCTGGGTATTCTTTTATTTGGCTCAACTTGCTTGATCATCTCTTTTGTGCAATCATCTGATAAAAGCGCCAATAGTCATCGATACAATATTATCACAATATCAATATCAAGGATTTTGGTCAAAGATATTGTGATTTTGACTTTGTCCAGAAGGCACAGCCCTACTTGGAGCAGTTAATTCAACATCTGGAGAGTTTACTTTTTTTTAGGTCAGTTCACTTTGGCAGGAGCTGAGAGAACAATGTTATTCAAATTTAGGTGGCACCAAATAACCAAATGTGAATAAAAGAAACTACTGGGCGCAACAGGGCGGTGTTTGAACCTTGTATTACGCACTAAAGTAATGATAATCACAGTTATTATTTGATTTGGACCAAAGAAAATAAATTGGGTGTTCGATCACATCCTCTGTGAATAAGAATGCCTTTGAAATGTAACTCATTCACATTTTATTAAACTTTCATACCTCTGCGCACATGTGTTTTCTTGAATTCCCGTGCACGATTAACAAAGTTGAGGGCACAATCTCACTTAGACTTGATAAAGGGACGCAATGCTGTAGACAATTCAGTAACCACAAAGATCAAGCTCTTTTCTGGTCAAGCTGTGACTGTTTGGCACCTACTAATATGCGGTTCTATTCACTCAAAACAGAAAAAAAATGTGACAATCTTAATCAAGTGGTTTACCTGGCATGCAGATGCAGTGAAAGTCTCCAATTTGGTCCAGGCAGGTGGCTTCGTTCATGCACGGGTTCGACATGCACTCGTTGATGTCCAGCTCGCAGCGTGGCCCCACGTAACCCCGCTGGCACTTACACTGGAACGAGCCTTTGGTGTTCAGACACTTCCCTGCATGCTCACATGGGTTTGAGCCTGTTTCAACAGAAATCCAGTATGACTTGCTCGCAGTTGTATGAGTACAAAGACCAAACAAGAAGCAATTTGCATGTAAAGTGAATAAATCTGTAATGACAATGAGATGATTTGGGTGGTTTCATTTTGTTTGACCGAGCCAAAACAAAGCCTAGACTGTATGTGATTATAGCAATAGTGCCCTGGAGGCCGTTATTTACTGCGATTACGGGTACAATTACGGGTAAAAAAGGGCAATTGTGGGAAGCAAAGTATCCATAATCACAGTGAAGAACGTGCCAGACTTTTCTACAACGGTTACCAATGCATTTGTATTGATTGAGAAGCTTTCTTCACAGTAGTATGTATACATAAAAAGAGGAGAAAACTGGTCAATATATGTCTGCAACCAGCAAATCACGATAAGCTGTGCTTTATGGGAATCCTCATCACTGTTGCTGGGCTGAGACTCAACTACACGTTGTATAACATATTATACAGGCAGAAGGGGACAAGTCAGTTTTCGTGGGGAGGGTTTTACCCAGCGAGCACTCGTCAACGTCCTGGTCGCAGGAGGCCCCAAAGTAGCCTGGGGGGCAGGTACAGAAATGGTTTCCGCTGACGGGGTTGGTGTCACAGTTTGAGCCCTTCTGACACGGGTTGCTGATGCAGGCGTCGTCCAGCTGGCACAGCAGCCCTGGTGCGACAAACAGAGACTGAACTTTAATATAATTAACCTTTGCTGAACATCAGCTCACCAGTCGATTTACAGTTTACTAACAAACAGTAATTTTATTAACTGCAGCACTCTTAAAACAGCAGCGTAGTACTTAAACGCATCGGTCACTTTATACCTCCAACATGGACTCTTTTAATACTGAACTGTAATCTTCACACCTCAATATCATCTCCTATGTAGCTCCATCTATAATGCATTGATAAAAAAGAATTTAGTTCCTTTTATACAACTACTTTTGAAATCGTATTGCACTTTGTTTTGTTTCTGCTGTTTTGTTTTGTCTATGTTGCTCTTATTTTAAGGGTCTGAAATGTAACATGGTCCCAAAAAAGTCAAAATGAGATGTGGAGATGGTCTACAATGACACATAATTATGGGAGAGATTGTGTCAATCTGGAAAAAGAGGAGCGAAAGTGAAAGTGAAAAACAGAGATAAATAATTGTATCTTTGCAATGGCAGCCAGAGGAGAGCGTTTGAAAACTCAATGCCAAGAAATCATGCTGTGTGAGGTCAGTAAACTGCACATAGCACATTCACGCTCTTATCATGTAACACCATTATCATGCAAAACAAAAATTCCTTGGGCAAAGAAAGCAACTCTACAAGGTTTCAATTAGTGGAGATTGGGATCTTTATTCTATTGCAGTCCCACTTAAAGATTTAAGCTGATAAGTCAGGTGTACGTCTACATAAAAATTCTGACCTGTGCGGCCGTGCGGGCATTCACAGTAGAAGGACGCTACACGGTCATGGCAGGTGGATCCGTGGTGGCAGGCAGCGCTGGCACAGTCATCAATATTCTCACTGCAGTCGTCCCCGGTCCAGCCATTCACACACACACACTGGTAGCTGCCGTAGGTGTTGTGGCACGTGCCACCGTTTTGGCAAGCGTTGGGCATCAGTTGGCACTCATCAACATCCTCTGTGCACAGTTGGCCTGTGGAGTTCAAGTATTGACCAGAGGTTATTATTAACATCCTGAACACTTTTTTCCTTTGCTTGTGGGTGTACTGACAGATGGATATTCAAGTGTGGGCTTGGTGTAAGCTGGAGTGAATCTGGCCCAGCCATATCAGACTATTATATCATATTTGCTTTGATTTCATCCCTTAATCTGATCAGGATATGTGATCATTAGTTTAGCTTTCTAACCTAACAGACGAGAACAGAGTTGACAAATCTAAGGGGACATTGCCGTACTATGGAAGGCTAATAGGGATAAAATCATCAAAACAAACAAACTACATACTACATACTACCGGTGATTTCCTCTTATCACAGAATAAAAACACAAGCTGAAGCAGCAATTTGTCCAAGTCATTGTGTTTTCAAGCATTTCAGCCAATGATGTTCCTTATATTTGCCATTTCTTTATGTAGCCTCCATATGACATGAAGCCATAGTAAATAACTCCATCCCTTGCTTATGAAGTGTCTGTGATGGTGACCTCGGATTGCATCCCTGCTCGTTACAAATGATTTGGCTCTGTTGGCTTCGACATCAAGTTGTGACCGTCACTACGCACTGGGGTGGTTTGTAGCTAAGTGTGAGGTGGCTGGGATGAGGATCAGCACCTCCAAGTCGGAAGCTATGGTTCTCTGCCCAAAAAAGGTGGTTTGCCCTCGCCAAGTTGGGGGTGAGTTACTGTCTCAAATGGATGAGATCAAGTATCTTGTAGTCTTGTTCAGAGAGTAAAAAGGGAGACGGATCAGTGGCGGTGGCAGCGCTCACACGGTAGTGGAAAGAGGTGAGTCAGATGGCAAAGCTCTTAATTTACTGGCCGATTATTGTTCACATTGGTCACATTGGCCATTATTGGTCACAAGCTCAACACAGTTTCCTCCCCAGGGCAGTTGGCCACACCCTCAGAGAGAGGGCGAGGAGCTCAGACATCCGTGAGGAGCTCGATGTAGAGCCGCTGCTCCTGTGCGTTGAAAGGAGCCAGCCGACCGACAGGCATCAAGTCAGGATGCCTCCTGGGCGGCTAAGTGTTTCCGGGCACGACCACCTGGGAAGAGACCTCAGGGCAGACCCAGGACACACTGGGGGGATTATATATCCTGGCTGGCCTGGGAACGCCTGGGGATCCCCCAGGAGGAGCTGGTGAATGTAGCTGGGGAGAGGACTGTCTGGGCTGCCCTCCTCAGCCTGCTACCATGAGCAAGTCCCAGATAAAAAGCAGAAAAAGGATGGGTGGATGGCTTATAGACCATCTGACCAAGTACATAAAGAAATGCAAATATAAGAAACATATACTAGCTGAAGTGCTTGAGGAGATGATGGCGTGGGAGAAACTGCTGCTTCAAAAAATGTTTTGATACCGTGTTAAGAGGTAATAAGCCGACAAGTATTTTCAAGTATATTGTCCCATCACTCTTCTGTAACATGCATACCTGTAAATTCTGGTTTGCACTGGCAGTTGTAGGTGTTGACACCATCTACACAGGTGCCTCCGTTCTGGCAGCCGTGGCCTGGACAGTCGTCAATGTTGTGGTCGCAGTTCTTTCCTGAAAAACCTGGTGGCAGAAAGAGACACCAATGTCAGAAATCGCCCCCCTTCAGTTTGCTTCGCTCTATCAGTGTGACATAGCTGCTACTGAGGGCCTCAGATAATCGGGTGCTCATTTCTCCCGGTTTCGTAACAACAGTTTCCCATTCACAACAAAGGTAGTGAAACTTCAACAGTTAAAATGTGGTCAACTGTCTTATTCCTTGGAGGAAAAAAGCCAGCTGTACCCACTTGAGGTCTGTGGCAAGACACACACACTTCGCTCATAAGTAACACCCGCTCTGCTATAGAGTTACACAACAGGCAACCGCTGGACTGTACAAAATGGCATGTTGGGTAATGCCAAGGGAAAATCAAAACCAGTGCAAATCAACACTGGCACTGCCTGCCATCCATTCATAAAATATCTATTTCTGTTATTCTTCTTACCAAAAGCCAAAAAGTGAATTAAAGACAATCCATACTGCTGTAGCATACATGCATAAGAGTTAGTCAGATGTGGTAAAGTAACTGCACCATGTAAAATATCTTTAGGCTTGGGATTGCCAGTTTCCCAGACATTTAAATTTTACGCATAAAGCTGGTGCTCTTACGCAGAATGGCTCACTGCGCAAACAGTCAGGAAAAAAAGACATTTAAAACACCACATTACCAACATTACAAGCAACCAAACAGTAAGAAATGGCCTGAAGACAGATGTAACCAAATACTCCTGTGACACTACAATGATCATAAATGATAGAGAAGTGCTAGGAAAGCAAATCGGGGCTGGAAGACCCCTTCTAATATTAGTAGCCAAACCTGATATGGCTGGGTCATGTCACCTCATTTGTTCTTACTTTTCTTTATTTTCATTCTAGCATCAGATGTATACAAACAGGGCACAGATTACATTTTGCATGACCTAAGAAACTGAACCTAGTCTACTATTGTGCTCATTAGAAATCACTCTGGACAAGACTGTCACCTCACTGCCTAAATGTGCGTAATTATATTGTGCATGAGGTGGGATTCAAAGGTGTCTTAGAGACTCAAGGCCTGGATCTGTAGTGGAAAGCAGTAGCAGGCAGGCCGAGCTGTGTGGAAGTCAAGAGGCAAGGGGAGGGGTTTTAGTCCCAGCAAGCCTTGCCTCACTCCACTATGTGAAAAGGATGTTGTCCTTTGACCATTTCCTTACGATAAGGCCGGATGCCTTCCTGCTCAGCCTTGTTCACACAGAGCACATACAGTAGACACTCACATAGCCACACTCACACAAACACACACACACACACACATCCATACATGCATTCACACACGACACAACAGGAGCAGGAACGGCCCTGCCTTAAATGACATCATCTTTTAAGCATTGACTAGCACAGGCACTGACATTTACTGTGACTTGAAAGGACTGCAGTGAGACGGTACATTTTTTTCTAACTCCAGCAACTGTTTTTCTTATTTTCAGTCACAAAAAGTGAGCAGCATCCAATTCAGCAACTTTCTAACCTGCCAAGTAATTGGGACATGATAGTCATAAATAGAAGTAGATGCTCATATACATGTAATAGAAGTCCAAGTGAAGGGTAAGGAACATGGGAAGAGTGTGTGTTCAACCACTGGCATGGCTGCACAATGTATTATAATTTCATTGTCACTGACAAATGAACTTTCATGAAGGACAGCAGTATCAAGTTTCACAAACTTAGGCTGCATTGTAAATAAACACACTTGTGACGCCTTGTGTCAGACGCAAGAGTCAAACTGCAGCCGAGCATCCGTGAGTTTCCTAAATGAATCGGCCCCAGCGTAAACAGATAGCAAACTGAATCTGGCAGTTTGTTTTTAGTGGGAGCTGTGAATGTTACTGGGCCCCAGACCGTAACTATGGTCATGCCTTTCCTGTCACTTGAGCTCTGTGTGGGGAAGACTTCAGTGCTGTGTACGGAAATGCTGAAAATAGAAGGATGAAATAAATACACTTGAAGAAGTCTAACTAGTGTAAGCAATCATTTTTGCAAGGAGAAATATTTTGTAAATAGATACCAGACCCTAAGTGACGTGTAATGTTTGCCTGTGTAGTATTCTGTGGGTGCTATACACAGATTTTGGATGGCACGTCAATATCCTATCATATCACACATCACATATTTTCCCGATATCATACAGCCCTAACCTCTACCTACGAATCGATGGATAGGGTTAGATTTCTCAGATTTTACCTGGCACACAGGAGCATTCATAGTTGGTCTCTCCCTTCTGGATGCAGGTTCCTCCGTTGTGGCAAGGCGAGGGGTTGCAGGGCATGTAGCGGCTCTCACAGTGCCTGCCGGTGTACTCCTGTGGGCACTGGCAGCGGTATGTGCCGACCTCGTTGATGCACACTCCGCCATTCTTGCAGGGCACGGGGTTCTGCGCGCACTCATTGACGTCCTGTTTGCAGGTCTGACCGTAGAAGAAGGGCGTGCAGGTGCAGATGTAGTGCGACTCGAAAGAAGTGCACTGGCCACCGTTGGCACATGGGTTTGAGGCACAGGGGTCGGCTTGTTGGCACAGTTTACCTGCAGCCACAAGGAGATGATATTCATGATGTTTTGAGGTGGACTTTGTGGAGATATGCACAGGTCCAAAGCTGCTTCAGATGTTCAGCTGTTCATCTGAATCACAGTAAGTCTTAACTTATTCTTTTTATTTGTGTTTTGAAAAGCACACTGATTCGAACTCTATATTATGATTATGATGATCATATATTATGATTAGCATTTGTGCATCTTATCTGCTTTACTTAACAAAATCTAGCTGATTCTTTGAGGACAAATGCCTTTAAAACAGAAAAACCTTCACAATGAGAATCAAACATTTTGAAGTTTCATACCCCTCATTCCCTTTTTGGCACCCAGTCGTACCCGTATGTCATAATACTGCTGTATGTTACCTGACCATCCAGGAAGACAGCGGCATTTGTACGTCTGCAGGCTTTCCAGCTCACAGGTGCCTCCGTTGCGACACGGCGAGGTGAGACAGGCGTTGTTGATAGGCGTCAGGCACTGGCGGTCAGTGTAGCCAAGTTTACATGTGCAGCTGAAGTCCACTGTGTTTCCCCTGGGCACGGCGCGGCACAAGCCGCCATTCCTGCATGGCGAGGAGGTGCACGGGTCACGAAACTGGCACCTGTTCCCTACATATCCATCCCGACACCTAGAGAGAGACACAATCAGGGGAAACAGAGAAGACAGAGTCAGCAACATCATTTGCAAAAGTTGACAGCCTAGTTGTTTGAGAAAGACATGTCACCTTAATGTCTCAATCAGATACACAATCATATAAAATTAATCATACTGACAGGATTTGCCTGTTATGGGTTTTCAAAGGCTGATACTGAGATCCTTGCATTCAAGCTCCAAGCTGCAGAAGTGCAGATTGCTAATATTTCACAATATCCAGTATTTTATAACACACAATCAATGTTTCCCACCAGAAATAGCATTTAGACACAAAAACTCTCCACTGAAACCCATTTTAATTAAACTGCTTTACAGTTGGCAGGCAGACTGAGCCACTCACACATCTGTTGCAGAGGCTCTGAAACACATTACCGCCTTTAAATGCATAATTACTTGACAAAAAAACATCACTGAGCCACTGTATTGTATGGAAAAATAAAACATGAAAAAAACTGAAACTCAAAAGTTTTACAGACTGTTTTATGTAGCTGTGGTCACTTAGTAACCACTATTATAATAGTGGTGGAACATTTAATAAACAAATCAGCCTAATATATTGGCAAACCAACTACAGTAATGGTCTAACCCTACAACTGGACATCCATTCCTTATGTCATTTAACTCATCTAGCATTAGCATCACAAAAACCAGGACAGGTGAAAGGGGATTCAACCACACTGCTTTCACCTATCCCATGTCTTTTTTTTCAGATCAGTGTAGATTAAAGGGTTCACAAGGACAAGAAGACTCTTTGGACTTGCAAGAGTCATCCCATTGTGTACTACTGTGCTTATAAATCTACTTGATGGGAAACAGCCTTTGACTCCGGGACTAAAAAAGAGAGAAGAGCCCTTAAGGTCCGGTGGCTGTGCTGTTTTTACAACACAGCAACACGGCCATGAGAAACTATGCGGCGAACAGGACATTCATCTTTCCAGCGTCGCCCCCTTGCACAATGTGTTTTAGGGCCGTAAAACAGAGTGGCTCGAAGAGATGGAGGGAGGAGAAGAAGAGGGGGAGTAAGACGAGGAGGAGGATAAACTCCTGTGATGTTACGTTGTGTTGGAGTTATAAACGCTCGACCCCAAGTGAAGAAAAAGTTCCCAGAGAGTTAGAGAGCCAGAGAGAGAGAGAGAGAGAGAGAGAGCGGGCTGCTGTAGATCACAGGATTCACACATTTACAATTACAATGAGAGGAGCTGAAGGGTGTCCCCTGAGGATACACACGGCTCAACAAAGAGGCCACACACACACATGCACATTCATACAGAGTGTGCAATCTCTTACACGCACACGCACACAGGATTCTCACATAGATTATACCGAGGCACTCGCACGTTTACATTCCCATTAGCGGTGTGACATAAAGATGGTCACACCAACTGTCTCATAGCTCAATCAAGCCACCCTCGAGCTTTGAGACCTAAACACCGGCCACCTTGTAAGCGCTGCGCTGGAGCCTCCCCACTGCCAGATTCTCATATTCATCACCTTCAAAGGTTCAATACTGTTGACAACAATGCTGGGTGGCCGGGGGAGAACTGGTCAATACAAAAACAAAGCATCTACTCAATAGCACCAGGGATAGAGAGACAAAAAAAAATCCCTGGTGTTTGGAATTCTTGCCTGTAATCCTGTCTCTCCAAAAGTTGAGACAGGAAAAGCAGCCATCGCGGCAGCCTTCAGCGGGTCTTAGGACCGAAATGTGCTGGCTTCAGCCCTTTTGTCAGCACTCATTCATCCAGAGGACAAGGCAGTGTCTATGCCACAGTGTTTGAGCTGCAAGCCAACATTATGGCAACTTCAAAGCACTGTGCCGCCACCTCAATGCTCGTTATTCTTCCCCACCAGAGAGGATTTTCTCCAACATCAGACAAGGGATGGAAAGAGGATGAAAAGGGAAGAGACTGCAGTGCAAAAAAAACCTTCGTCAAGATTTTTGAAAAGCCTCTGAGCAACATGCAGTGCAGGGAAATTACACAATACATGGGGGAAAAAAAATCAACAAATCATTTTTTTTTACACTTCTCTGGCTGTGTTTTTTCTCCTACTCCAACAAACAAGAGTTGCATTGGAAAATTGCTGTTTTCCTTCATCCTGCACAAACAATTTTCTGTGTCCCAGTGACATCAAAGCAGCATTCCCACGACATCAAAACCCGCGGCCACACTCAAATACCTGACCAGAGCCAACGAGTCTATTAGCCCTGAGGGCCTGACAGAATCACGTCCCCAAACATTCCCAGGGGGTCCAGTACATGTGTGTGTTATAGAATATGTGTGTGTGTGTGTGTGCCAGGGGGGGCCGAGCCTTGCCCCCCTGTAGGGACAGGCGTGTGTTTAGACAGGGTCTCCCTCTCAGGGGATTAGTCAGCCATAGGACTGTGGCTACCAAAAGAAAACATCACATGCTAGGCCGCCCGCTGCATAAACACTGTGGGAGTCGTGGCATGTCACCGTGTTTAGGGGGGACAGCAGCACCTTGGCTAACACCGAAACTGTCACCAAAGATGAAAAAAACATCATATTGTAGTGCAAGGACGGAGTGAAAAAGTCTTGCTTGCTTGGGATTGATATGAACAAATAGATACTCTTTGGAGGGGCAGTGAGATTCAAACTGACACTAGAAAATGTTGGATCTTTGCACTGAATTTCAAAAATGTGGCAATCCAAACAGAAAGCCAAGGTATCCTGGCCTTGGTTTGCAAAGCAATTACAGACGGCCAACACAACTTGACCTAATGCTTGTGAACGATTTCTAACTGCAGAGAGAGAATATAAAGCTTTCTGGAATCATTGTCTTCTTTATGTCACTGCAAACTCACCCATATTTTTGCCACTGTGCACAAAACTGTACTGACATGCCTACTTTCATGCACTAAGCAGGGCTCACCTGGTGGAGCATGAGTCACATGTTAGGGCTCAGTCCTGACCATCCGACTAACCCTAACCTTAAATCAAACCCAGACCGGGCCATTTGCTGAGTGTCGCCTCTCCTCTCTCTATTATAGCTATCAAATAAAGTAGAAATGACAAAAAAATAATCCAAAAAAAAAATGCATGATGTGGTTCGGCTCTTTGGCAGTGAGAGGCAGTGGTTTGAAAAATTTTGAACTTCAATAACCACCAGCACGCTCATGTTCGCCAACTCATTTGGGCTGTGTTACTATAGGACACCAATGAGACAAGAGTAGCAAAAGATACAAGGTTGTTGGGGTCAGCTTTATTCTCACTGCTGTTTAGGAGAAAAATGTTTTGTATTTGGTTATTAACTAAATAATGACTTTTTCAACTTTTTTAGCCAAATTTTCTATGCCATAATATTAGTCTGATCCACAACAAATGGCAAAGAAAATAGCTTTAATTACGATTTTATGTTTTTACATTTTAACTGTAAAACTCCCAGTATATTTTAAAAGGTGAAATATCAACCTTTCCTTCCCCTACTGATCGCTCATTGGTTTACACTTTTGAAAGATGCCTCACTGTGTTAAGCCCCGCCCCAACACCAATCTCAAAATGACATTTCATTGTTACTTTAAGGTTTGATTTGAGAAGTGACCGTACTTGACACAAAAATTTAACCTCTCTATTAAAAGGGAAAGGGCGCATTTTTATGTAAAATTTTGATTAGTGCCGCTTTAAGGAATTCCACGGCAGAATTCCTCCGCATCGTAGCCATTCCATTACAGGACAGCGGGAGTGTGTGTGTTTGTGTGTGTGTGTGTGTGTGTGTGGTGCAGGAGGGGGGCAGTGGAGAGCAGCGGCAGGACCGGCTGCTAGAAGACCAGTCCAGTTAAGACCCAGCGGTGGCGGTGGCGGGTGCTGAGGTCGTGAGGCGCCGCACGAGCTCGCTGGAAAAAGGCCGCAGGGAGCAGGTGCGCATGTTAATGAGGAGACGGCAGCTGCTGCTCCGGGCCATTCAACCACCCCGCCCCCCCCACCTCTCACCACCACCACCTCTCCCAATGCAACCCCCACCTCATCCCACCCTCATCCTCAACTCCTGAGAGAAAATGGAGACCCATGCGCTGCAAAAAATAAACATAAAAAATCATATGCATCATGTTCTCACTTTCTAATCTTGTTAGAAAAATGAGGATTCGGGTGAGTTGGGGTGGGATAAATGCGAAAGAAAATGACTCTTTTTTTCCAGTGGGATTTGACTTGTTTTGACTTGTTTTCTAAAGCAGAAAATACAGCAGATTGCACCACTGATGAGTGCAAAGTGACAGTGAAAAGGACAGAGAAATGAAATGAGCTGATCATTGCATTGCAAACAAGTGAAATGACCATATTCTTGTTTTTCTGTTTGTTTGAAGGAAAGTGAGATAGTGAGAGGGATATTTTTTACAGTGTGGGTGTTTTAACGGCCCCCCCTCCTTCCCTACTCCACTGTGTGTGTGGGGGGGTGGTAGAGAAATGGAGAGCGAGAAAGGGCGAGAGAGGAAGAGAGACGAGAAGGAGAGCGAGAGAGGGAGAGAAGGATGAGTGGGCCCATTGTTTTTCCTCCCCATTCAGAGTTGACCACAGGCCGGGCGCATTCAGCTGTTAAACCTCCTCTTTCCTCTCCTCCCCTCCTGCCTC
>OMLB01001375.1:20637-32972 GCA_900302555.1 Myripristis jacobus
CTGAGGGTCTCTCTGGGAAGCCTCACCCAGATTAGTCACACAGAATTAATCGTGGTGGAGAACAATGGTCGCCGAGCTTCTGGCAACCCCAGCTGTTGCTCCGTGAAAGAAAAGAAAAACAAGATTTAGGGCTCCGAAAGCCTGCGAGAGTTTGGCTGGAGAGGGGAGAGAGTGGTGGCAGTAACAGACAGAGACCCAAACACACACATACACACACACACACACACACGCTAACTCTCCCTCTCTCACACACACATGTTGACCCGTGTCCTCATCAGTGACCACACTTTTCTGCCCTTGGCTGCTAGACTTGGGCCATTTGCCTTCCAGAAATAGCAATACCATGGGAGCTTGCCCTTCAGAGGCTTCACATATCCTCAGTACGCCAAAAAATTTGATGACTGGCAGATTCCAGAAAAGAGCATCATTCTATGATAAAAGAGAAAAAAATGCAGATGTTAAACTTACTTGCACTCTCCATTGCCATCTGGAGTTGCCTCACACCTCCCCTGGTTCAAACACGGCTCCGTGGTCGTGGAGCATCTTAAGCCTGCAAATGTAAAGTTTTAATACAGCTGCACATTGCCTCTGCGGAACTCAGCTTTTACACAAATCTAGTCTAGACTCAGTTTTTATTGGTGCACAAATAAAACAGTTACAACAATCACTCCAGGTGGCAAACATTTAAAAAAGGCCTCTTCATGTTTGTTTTCCTCAGATGCATAATATATGGCACAGGTATTACTCAATGAATGTAAAGTCTAGGTGTGACTCTTGCCACCTATAAGTGCAGTTTGTGGTGAAGGGGACTTGACACCAGATTGGTAGACGCATTCTCCCCCGGTGCAGCTGTCCCGGAGAAGAATGAGCCATTTGGGCAGTAATGGCTTTGCAGCTGAAAAAAGAAAACCTCTGACTCCAAACTGCAAAGGCATGAGTTTTCATACTAGTGAGAAAAACCTGACTGTGTGCTGGACGAGCGCGCAACAGCTGCCTCGCCAGAGTAAAGTCATAAATTCATCCAGTAAATTATGCAGGAGAGCAACGGGCTGCTCAGTAGATGTGTTAAGGCTTAAGCCAACAGGTGCATGAATTCATGCTGGAATAAATAATTTTTAAAAAATCTGGTGAATGTAAATCAACAGCAAATCACCAGCCTGGGATGCAGCAGGATTCAAAACAAAGTCAAGGCGAGAGAGCGATCCACTGAGAGCTCCCAGTTGCGCATCAGTTTCCAAAACAAAGTGCAACAAGTATTATAAAAAGAAACTAATGCACTCCTGCCAGTGATCACTAAATACTGCAAGTACAAACCTGTTGGCTGCATGATATTAACAGGGCAATTTCTGACTTGAGCCAAAACGAGAAGACCTGTGTCATTCCCAACTTTGATCCCCGCCACTCACCTCGTGTTAGTGCGATCAGCGACAACAAGAAAGTTAGTTTCACAAAGAAAATATGCATTCCTTCTGATTTAAAACGGTTGTATAAATCCACGTGGGTTTTTTCATAGATCCGACGCGTGTCTTCCTCTCCGACAGGTGAAAAAAAAGAAATCAACAACTTTCAGTTCATCCTTGAGTAGATCCACAGAAAGTGAGCGCGTCTCTCCGGTCCGTACATGCGATGTTGTCACTTCAGTTCCCGAGTTGAAAATGACTTGAGGGACGCTCTTCTCCATTCCCTGCTCCACATCTAGGGGCGTCATTCTTCCGCGCTGTTTGCCTCCTCATACACACGCGCGCGCGCACACACTTAACAATTAACAGTTGATTCCCACAGGCGCAGAGAGATTATTGTGTGACTTTCTTGTGTTTTCTCCGGTGTCTTCCGTCGTGGAGACTGGTCAGTCAAACACTCCAAATAGACACACATTTGACAACATACCATCACAGGAATGGCCATATCTTTAGATTTTTGTTGTTGATTTAGTCTTGATTTGTTTAACTGGCTGCACTTTGCATGACCTGGAAGTATCAGTGAAAGTGAAACCTGCACAACAGCCATTCTTAAATGTCAACTGAAATCATTTCTACTGGGTTAAATCATAAATCACACCATTCTGAGAGCCATTACACCATGTAAATAAGAAATATACAACGTATGAAAAGACAGGCTCAGCATCTGAAAAGAAGAACAGTCAGCCCTGCTCTCAGTGTTTTTTCTATGCAAAACACAGAAATTTCATGGGTGTCAGTGAAGAGGTTTAAGGGCACATGATGGTCAAAATGCAGGTTTATGGGCTTTTTCATGATGCAAAAACTTATATTGGTTTCATTTTGATATGCACCACATAGCCACAAACTAAAGGCGACAGAGGAGTCCAGTATGGGTTTAGGTGTCAGTCTTTGAATACCCATATTGGGTGAGCCATGCGAGATATCCTCCACTCCTCCATCAGGGCTCTCCAATCTGATAAACCTCAGTCATCATGGGAATGGGAACTGCTGTTAACAGGCACGATTGTCTGCACTGATAAGTAAACGCTGACAGCACGGCAGGTAAGTTTTCACTCGGCCAGTATGCATGAATCAGCAAAAGTCGGTGTGTGTTCCCCTCAGGTGGTTTGTGAACAGAACATGAGCAGCTTCTCACAGGTAGATGCTGTGCTGTGGAGTTTTCCTTGGGACAGGCCCCGTGCAGTTTTACACACCAGTGATAGTCTAACAGTGCAGTTTAGGGTTTAGGTAGAGTTTACCCTCCTTCCATTTCTGTGAGATGCACATATCAGAGGTGCAAGTACCTAATTACATTTACTCATGTACTGTAATTTTACTTTTTTGACTATTTTTCCAAGTCAGCAATTCTACTTTTAGTTCATTTTTGTTTGAGTATTGTACTTCACTATATTTTAAATCACAACCATTACAGAAAACAAATGATCAATTATGGATTCACAATGAACACTCAGTCAGCAAAGATGAGAAGAGGAATCTGGTTTGACTTTGTTGGTTTTACTTTTTGTCGTTTCCAAATTTCCAGTAAAAGGTGCACTACATGCAAGTAAGGACCATTTCGACTCAACTGGAAAATATGTGGCAGAGGTGTGGGAAAAAACAGGAAATAATATCAGTGAGTTGGCCTGGTCAGTTATGCGCAATGCACCTTTAAGAGAAAGTAGTCTGAAGTGTGTCATTTAGTATCACGCCTGACTCAGTGACGGTTTTGAAAATGTAACTCAGTAACTTTTACTCTGATTACATTTTAAATAAGCTACTTTTTACTTTGACTTGAGTAGATTTTTACAGCAACACTTCTATTTCTACTTAAGTAAAATATCAGCAAAGGAACTTTCTAGTGCTCTTTCTGCCACTGGTACATCTGTTATGGAGAGTTTCCATCCAAAACCAGATTTCCTAGAACTTGAAAGAAAGAAAAAAGTAACCGTAGGTCCGGTCCGCCGGGGTCTCCGCCCCAACCTGCCACTTGTGTGTCATTGCACCTGGCAAGTAGAGCTGCTGCTCCCCCTCACTGAAAGGAGCCAGTTAACGTGGTTCGGGCATCTAGTCTGGACACCTCCAGGTGGAGGTGTTCTGGGCATGACCACCTGGGAAGAGGTCCCGGGGCTGACCCAGGACACACTGGCCAGCCGGGGGACTGTGTCTCCCGGCTGGCCTGGTAACGCCTCGGGATCCCCCAGGAGGAGCTGGTGGATGTGGCCAGGGAGAAGACCATCTGGGCTGACCTCCTCAGCCTGCTGCCACTGCGACCCGATCCCGGACAAGCGTCTGAAAATGGATGGATGGATGGAAAAAAGTCACCTACTTTAACATGAAAAGTCCAGGCCAATCAGTCCAGATTTTAGACTGATAGGCCTACCATGTCTGAAGCATTTTTTTTCTTCCACAAAATGCATGTATAGTATGACATTTTGGAATAATTTCGATTGTCTAGTATATAGGATGTTGTGCAGGTCTATCAGCGTAATTAACAGTGACTTCTACCAAAAAAATGTGGACATAGAGAATCACTCCAGTACAGACTTGGGCTGGAAACCAGAATTTTACAGAGTGCTTTCAGATTACAAGTGTAAATTATACAAATTAGGCCCTTTTGAGTTACCTAATCCACTTGATGCAGTCATGCGGTATTGTTAATCATAACAAGCTGGCAACTGTCTGTTTCTGTGCCTTGAGGCCCTCATTTGTTTAATAAACCATAAAGTGACACATGGAGAGTCTCTGCCAAGAAGTTACAGGTGTAACAGCTGCCAGAGAGCATGGAAAACCTCAGGCTGACGTTTGGACCCTGAGGGCAAAGAATCAAGAAGGTAATGATGGAAAGATCCACATCTGTCCGGCGTAGGAGGTGATTCACACAAAACCTCGTACACGGGGATGTCACATGTCATTACCAGTCATGCCACACCCACATATAAAGCAGGAAAGTGGGTATGTGAGCAGTTTTGGAAGAAAAATTCAAAGAGAAAGTATAATGGACAATAGAAGGCTTCACTCATCATCAAGATCTGCGATATTTCAAGAGTGAAATTACTCCTGGATTAGCTCAGACTCAGTAAATATTTAATAGAATTCAAAAGTAGAATGTCTAAAGTTTTGGTGCCCAGTTTGTAGTCCATTTTCACAAAACAATATTTCTTTGACCACTCAATGAGTCCATGTGCTCATCCACATATTCATGCTTGCAAGTGACCAAGCTGGTAACCTGACCTGCAAAAAAACTAAATTTCACCACATGTCTGAATGGTTTTCACAACTCAGACAACTTCTTATGTCATCCTTTTAAAGCATACAGTATATCACACAATGGTCACAAGGAATTAGCTTGTTGTGACACTGAGGGCTTAATTTAGATCATAATCATCATAGCAACAGGAAAACATGTTAAGCTCAAAACAGCCTTTGAAACAGATCAGAATAATATTTTAAGATAGCATCACCATATATAATGTAGAAATACATTATATACCTTAGCATTTCCTTACTTAAAAACATGTAAATGTCATCATGATGGGGGAGATTATCTATCCTCTCATTGGCTCTGATGTTACACAGTAATCAGAACCAGATACTGTATATTGGACTTTTTCTGAGGTTTCTGAGGGTCACACTTTTGTTTTATTTGATAGCCTGTGGAAAGCAACAGAAAGGATGGGGCTGAGAGGGGAACATGGCATGTGACAGAAGGCCAGATCCCAGCCTAGGATTCTGCAGCCACTTACTGGGATAATAAGATCAACCATTAATCTGTGGAGGAAAACTGGGACACTGCAGCAGCAAAAGTAACAGAAAAACCTGATGACAAGTTAGTCTTAATTTTTGACTCTCTGTCCATTTGATCTGCTGCAGAATGTTGTTGTTATTATGTTCCTCTAACTTGACTTGCAAAAAGTAGTAGGGCTGCAACTAATTATTATTTTCACTGATGATTGATCTGTTGATTATATTTTATTGATTGATTAATTAAACACTGAGTCTATAAAGTGTCAAAACTAAGCACAAGTGCTCACTGGAAGTTAGCAGGGCTCCCCCCAAAAGAGAAAGTAATTCTTTTATAATAACATGAACTGAAAAGTAACAAACCTATCAATTTAGTGAAATGATAGGTTAAAAACCATTAATAGACCAAAATGTTTCACACTAGTTGGAGAGGTCAACTGGGAAATGCACAGTTTGGCCATCAGTGTGAAATAGTTTACCTGGTTAAGCACATGAAAACATCGCTGGTTAAGATCTGGGATGAAACTGAGCCAAAGATGTCAAAGTTCAGTGTTTAATAGGATGTGGCGCCATGCAGCATTTGCTCATTTTTTCTGGTGCAAGTTTCATGAGGACGTGCACTAAACAAAGTAGTGCGGCAAAACAGATTAATCAATTAGTCATTTAACAGAATACTAATCATTTTATATTTTGATAGTTAAGTTAGTTTATTAGTTTACAAAATTTGAAACCTAATTGACTAATTGATTCATCTGCTTTGGCGCACTACGTCCTCATGAAACTTGCACCAGAAAAAATGAGCAAATACTGCATGGCGCCACATTCTATTAAACACGGAACTTTGACATCTTTGGCTCAGTTTCATCCCAGATCTTAACCAGCGATGTTTTCCTGTATGTGCTTAACCAGGTGAACTATTTCACACGGATGGCCAAACTGTGCATTTCCCAGTTGACCTCTCCAACTAGTGTGAAACATTTTGGTCTATTAATGGTTTTTAAGCAACAAATATTGATAAGAGAAAAAAATACCTACTACCTCCCTCCCTCCACTATGTTTCAGACATTTTCTAGTTGTGTGTAAATTATATAACTCCCTATTGTGTTGTTGTTCAGTGTGATAAGGGGCTATATGTTTATTGTTTCACATTGTGAAGCGGGATATAAACAGGATTTGTGCTGATTTCCTTCTCATTGTGTTGACCTGGGGGTTGGGGGTCTGTGCCCCAGACTAGTGCAGCACAGATGGAGGGACCTGTTCCACTTTATCGGCCTCAAAAACAGAGCCAGCTGCACGGGGGTTTGATCAAATCAGAAATCTACAGAACAATCTGTTTGCTAATGCAGTTGCCCTTATTCTTTGAGCGATGGTGGTGCTTTCTCATGGGTATAATTATACGGAAGACATTAAAGTCGTAAGGGTGGGTTTTCAGTCCTAAAACCCGAAGTCCAGCTGGTTTGCACTCTATCTATCAGGAGTTATATTACACCTGGGATGCAAGGTGAATGTGATTAAGCGGTAGGGCTGAACACAAATCCAGAACATCGTGGATTGCTTGTGGTCACGTAGGTAAACAAATACAGCGCTGCCTTTATTCCCATCAGAGGCCTGCAACCTGACCAGAAATCGATGGGACCCAACCCCACTGGAAGATTTGGGCTGGGTTTGCCCTCACTTCTAATAAAGATTTATTTTATTTTATTTTTAACATCATATATGTATTCATACACATTGTAGGCTACAGGCTGCATCTCGGCTACATGTGATCTCAGAAACTATCGTGAATGAGTCCAGGTTGCCAAGGAGCTATGTGACACGGGCTGGGATCAGGCCTGTGCAGGGCTCAAGTTCTCATGATTGGCATTCTGAAATTACTCTCAGTGGGAAACTCTTGTGGTACTAACCTAATATTTATCAGATTAGGGTACCAATTTCTGGGACTGCAACAACCACTTGAGTTTAAGTAGCTATAACTGGTCAAATATATTACCTCTTATTATGTAATTTGTGAACCTCTGCTGTCTTTAGATGCATGTGTCTCTAATATTTTTTCAGTGGTCTTGGTTTGAAAAAAAAAAAAAGTTTCCCAAGTGTTGTCTAAGTTCAGAATGGCTGCTGTGGGGTAAACAACACTCACTGGGGCCACCGCCGCTAAAAATACATGCACTCATAGTATTGTGAGGCACTTTGGGTAAAAACATCCATTTTATCACAATTATACTGAGAAACAATAGACAATGGCCGTGCATTTATAGGAGAGAGTATAAATGAGCTGTGTTAAGCACTTTTCTATTGCCCTGGGGAAAGATAACCTTGTGTTCAGGGCCTGTCCTGCTGCAGGTGTCCTTGCCGGTGCCTGTAGTGACTTTATCTTAGTCAGGCTCAGTTTGTTTTAGCTATAGCTTTACAACATCGGCTAATCCCACAGCAATCAGTGCCTGATCAAACATTCACCAGGTCTTGCAGATAGCACCGAGAACTAGCCACTATCCGATTGCCATATATTGTTTGTATGTATGTGTGTGTTTATTTGTGTGTGTGTTCTTGTCTCTACAGCCAAACTCCTGCAGATTTGATGAGATCTTTTGTGATTCCGCATGATATGATGGATAATATGCTTAAAAGTTCACACTACTTTTCGGCAGCAGTTTTGGTTTCATCAGCTGAACTCAATGCATTTTCCAGACCTGGATATTTTACTTCATTAAATTCCCTGAAGTGACAAAACGTTATTTAACTGTAGGTGTGCGTTTTTGCCCACAGGTTGGGACAGAATCTAAGATATCTCTCTCCAAACAGTGCTGATATGTTTGCATAGATTAACAAAAAAGGCGGCACTCATGATGTGTTTTCTTTTTCACAGTAAACGCCACCCTGATCTCATCGTTACTCTCATAACACTGGCGGTGTAGAAATCTGTAGTTGTTCAAGAGCAGAACTCATTGTAAGTGTCTCTGGTTAAGGGAGTCAGCTCGCTGCCAAAAATGTGAATACAAAATCAATCACACTGTGGATAAAAGACCTTCTCCATTTTCTGACAGGGCTTTTAAATCATTCTCTAACAGGGGTGTGTATGATGTTTGTTGAGCGTATGTGTGTGTGTGTGTGTGTGTGTGTGTGTGTGTGTGTGTGTGTGTGTGTGTGTGTGTGGGCTGTTTGAGCCTGTAAGTGCAGTTGTGGTGTGTGAGGGACAAGTCAGGACATGTTTATGTAACCACTGTCATGTCATTGTAGGATTCATTTGGCTTTTATCCATACATCATCTTTAATATGGAAGAGCTGGAGGGGATTGTTCATTCATCACTGTATAAAGTATGTAATGTGAGTGTTACTTAACTACATAAGATCAAACGGATGTTTTATAAAAAGTCTTTACTCCAAGGAAAACTTCATCCTCGGATACTCTCACACGCTTATGTATCATCAATTTGTCATGGTCGGTGAATTTCAGGAGCTTCTTTGCTACCAAGCGGCTGTAATTTGCATTTTTGGTTCCCCTCAAACTGCGATGTCTGCTATTTCAGTCAGTTATTTCTTATATTTCCCTGAATGAATTTGTCAGGATGATTTTTACGCCTCGCAAACAGGCCTGGACTTGTTGCATTCGATTGCAGACTGAGAGTGAGTGAAAACTTTTTCCAGTCCAGAGAAAGAGATTTGAGCCGTATTCAAAATGCAGCATGTGTTATGGCCAGTGTTGGGGAATGTTAATTTTGAAAGAACTTATGTTACAGCATCACTGTCATTAAACGTATCAACATTGAGAAAAGTAACATGTTTGAGCACTTCAGCATTAATAAAAACTGAACATATTTATTGTTCTTATTACACATGTCCTAACACTACAGGCCGTGTATTTAAAGCCACCTAAAGCCCAAAATGAACTCTGTAGGGCAATAAGACAGTTTAGCAAGGAAGATTTATATAGCCAAGTATACAAATCAATGTAGTTCAAAGTGCTTTACACAAGAATATAAGTACATGTAGAAGAAAGCACCATAAGACATGTAAAATTCGCTAAAATGCGATAAAGCAACATTAAAGTAATATAAAATAACTACTTTCACAGTGAAGTGCGATCCTGCTAAGGCAATTTTTAATTGTAAGAAGAGGGACGGTAAAAAGGCAGAACCAAATGCAAAATGCAAAAAAAGGGGGAATATTTCCATGATTTTCTAGGCTATCTTACCATTTGCTGGCTGAGTTAAAGTGTTTTGTATTGTAGTCTTGGAATATGTATTACACTTTTAATCATCTGCATTTGTATTGTTGACCGTTCTGCCATGATTGTGAAGCACAAGTTAACTAGGTCGATTCCTGTTGTTTTTTTAAAAATGTGCTGTATAAATAAAAGTGACTTGACTTGCCTATCTGAGTATCATTTTTCTCTGTGATACTGCACGGCATTGTGCTCTACTGAATCTAATAATGCAGTAATAAGTACGTATCTTTGCCACTTCTATGGTGGCCCTCTCTCTGTGTGATTACATTGTTGCAAAATAATGAGTCTGACTCTTGAGAAACTCTTGATCTTTGATTCAGATGGGGCAAAGCCACTGAAGTTTTTCACAACTGGAGAAAAAAATTCACTAAACAGCAAATGAGCACAGAAAAGCACATTTTTTAACAGTAGGCCTATTTCCACCGCAGGAACTTTGGGGTAATTTTACGGGGTCGGGGGCCGTTGGTGTGTGTCTCCACCGCAGGAACCACCCCCAAAGGACAGAGTTCAGGAACTTTTACAGGGGCTAAACAAGTCCCTGCCTCGGGGTGGGTACTCTGAACGGCCCCGAAAAACTCCTGGGTGGGGCTTGGGGTTTACTTGGTGCCGATTGGATTTACTCAAGGCGGGATGTGACGTCAACAGCAAGCGACAAAAAAGCCGGCATTTTTAGGGACACTAGTGTTAGCTTTAGCTAATATTAGCTAACGCTGGCGTCCCTAGCAACACGACCAACACTATCAAGCTAATGCTAACGTGCTAGCTAACGTTAGCTAACGCTAACAACACGCTTTTTTAAACAACACGTATTTTGACACCTCGGTCAAAATGGTCACACAATGATTACGTCACATCCAGACCCCAGTAACTTTATAGGAACCTTCCTCCTACTTCGCCCTCTCAGTGGAGACACGGCAGTTGAGAGGGCCGAGCGAGAGGACGTTACTGTATAGTCTGGCGGCTATGCAAAAACTAGTGCACTTTACGATACAAGCATGAAATTTGGCAAATTGTTAGAGCATGCCCTAAGGATCATTTGTGGCTATCCAGTCTTTAAGTGTGACGTAACACCCTTTCAAAATACTATTTCCGAGTCCAAATGCTCTGACAGATACTCAAAAAAAAAACGACAATGGCAGAACCGGTGAACTTGTTTACAATCACTTCTTTCTTCCGTGAGGTACCTGCGAGAGTGAAAGAAGGTTTAAACTCCTTCAGTTCCAACAGAGTGGTCAGTGTAGCTGTTCTGCCTGGTGGAATAATGAAGGGTAGCGTCCAGGTATCACAGAAAAAGAGAGTTTACGAGGTTGAGGTGAGTTAGAAGTTAGCAGTAAGCTAGCAAGCTAGTTGATGATATGCCAAAAAAAAAAAAAAAACATACAGGGGTCCATTTCACAAAGCAGGTTTAGTGAAAACTCTGAGTCTGTTAACTCTGAAATGAGGGAAACTTTTCCGTTTCACAAAGGGAGGTAACTCAAAGCAGAGAAAGAGGGGTAACTCTAGCCTGTTTCCCAGAGGGAGGTAACTTAAGCTCTCGGTCAGTTACCGCAGTAACAGACTCCATGAAACTAACCTGGTCAGGACCAGGTTTTTCTCATGAAACCTCTGTTTCTCTCTGTGTCCGCCCTCTTTCAGCCACACACGGTATTTAACTTCCTCATTCATTCAGTCAGCAGGCGAGTTTTGGCATGGCGTATTACCGTGCCTTCCTTTGTACATTGAACCAAGACGGAACTTGTAAAAAACCGACCTCCTACATGGAATATTGCAATGGAACACCCCAAGGAGTCGGAATTTCAAGACGGGAACTCGGAGCTTTTCGATGTAGATCGAGCTTGTTATTTACGGAGCAAATTCAACATGGCAGCACGCAGTGGAATTTATTTTCCCTCGAATATTGATTTTATCGTATTTTGAGAGGAGTGAACCGTTCGATACGTTGCATTTTCTCATTAGTCCCATGTAATGTTAGCTGAACTGTATTTTGATGCCTTTTCAATAAATTGCAAACATTATGCTCTCGCCTAGCTAGCTTGCTAACGATGGTGCTAGCCAACGTTAACGTTGGCGCTGTAAACTTGGTTTAGCTGGCTCATGTTTGCTAACGTTAAGGTTACTTAACAATGTTAAATGAACACAAATGATCAGCGGTATATTGTTGTGTTTTATTGTGTAACGTTGCAAACATGTCCACCCGTCCAAAGTCATTCTGAGTCGGTTTCTTTATTGTGCTTCAATAGAAATGAGAATAGGCAATGCCAGACCTGGTACATTTAACGGTATTGATAGTACAGTAACAGTAACGTTCATAAACTAGCTGAAGAAACATTAGCTGCGTGGGGGTGTCCATGTTTGTTTCCACTACTTCCGACCAAATACAATGGAACACATTTATATCGGAAGTTGGGCTCAACACATTTTTTTTTAGTTCCGACTTCGTTTACCCAAAGGAACGTGCCATTAGTTCTGCCGTCTGTTATTAAAAAAAATAATAATTAAAAAAACAGTCAGTAGGCCTTTCTTAGAAGTCCATTAGTAGTTAGGTGGCAACTTTTTTTCACAAACATGGCATGTCCTTTCGACAACGATCCCGTGGATGAAGGTGCAGTGCGCAGAGAATTAAATATTCGTCGGGAGATGGTTATAAGACCGCGCATAGATGTTTTAGCATTTCCAGATAGATTATGCAGAGGTCTTACCTGTTTGAACAATGTTTTTATATTTCATCTTAAGCTGCTGCCAAGTGCGCTTCTCCCCCGCAGGATTGCACCTAAATGAAATAAATTAGTAGGCTACCATTCAAGCAGTTTTCCCCTGTAATACTATTGTGATTGCAACGGACAACGTTTAAACTTACGCACTGACCCGAGCAGCAATGTTGCACTTTTTAAAAAAAAAAAAACATGTTCAAACTCGCTGTATGAATGCATTAA
>OMLB01001376.1:0-12675 GCA_900302555.1 Myripristis jacobus
ATTCATCCCACCCGACACTGCCCACCTCCTCCCTCCTTCCATAAACGCCACAATTCCAGATAAACGGGACGAGGGGGAGGAACAAAGTTGTGGCGACGGCGGCGTGTTAGTAGCAACCGCATGGACGGAGTGTACCTGGCTGACATTTGGAGGCTGTAACATCTACGAAGCCTGAGACGTTTCCATGACAACTGAAACAATATTCCTGTCCTAGGCCACTCAAATTAGGTCAGTTCTCTTAAAGGAGAATTACACCTAAAACAGCAAGACGGTGACATAGTTTGTATTCCTGTCTCCATCCAGCAGCCAATCGTAGACGACGTCACATTTCAGATTTTCCCAGCAGCTACAAACAAATCTGATGACAGAAAATGTCTCAGCGAACTGTAACATCTGCTCTTTATGTGCTTTCTTACATCTGGACCGGCAGCTTTTTGGTAGCTCCTAGAACTAGACCGGGAATTCTCAGTGGCAGATCCCAAACTTGGGAATATCCTCCCCCTCAAGATCCAGTCGCCAACACTTATTCATTATTATTCAGGTCTTTATTTTTTGCGCATTTCTGCTTTGTTTGATAGTGACAGTAGAGAGAGACAGGGCAGGCAGGGGAGAGCGAGGGGACGACCTGCAGCAAAGGGCCTTGGCTTGGATTCAAGCCCAGGACGCTGTGATCAGGACTCAGCCTCAACAGGTGGTACACGCTCTGCCAGGTGAGCTACCAGAGCGCCCCCAACACTGAAACACTTAATCACAAAATAACTTGCAGAATGTGTTGGACATTGAGGAGTGATGGTACATAAAAGTGTAAGATCTGAGGAGATTTTCTCCCAGCAAACATTTTAAATTATAGTGACAGTTCAGGTTTTACATCAACGCGGAGATCACAGCATGATATTAAGGCTCAGTAAAAATGTCCTTACAGCAGCTTCAGAAGCTGTTTTGAACTGATATCAGACAGATATTTCAATCCCTTTCGACCAAAACGCCGCAGGTAGCGGCTCTGACGTCGTCTCAGCTTCCATGTTGGCGGCTGGTTAACACAGGAGTTCAGTTCTGTTGCAAGGCTGTCAAATCAACATCTATTCAAAACCAAGTGTTTCCTGGCTTTCGTTTCCAGAGGATGCCAAACCTCTGTGCACTCAGACACGGTGTAATCTCATCTCATCCCACTGACAGTAAAAATGGCTGCCGCTGCCAAGCAGACCGAGCAAGGCGACGCTGCTGTCTGCTGTCTGACTCACACATCATCTGCTGTCATGCTTTTAATCACAAAAAAGGTTCAGGCTTCCAAACCGTAATCCTCTTTGTTTTGTTCCTCTTGCCGAAAAGCTAAAAAAAAAAGAGTAAATAAATAAAAAAAAAGGATGCCTATCTCTATCTGTCATGCTGTCGTTTCTCCTCACTCACTCTTAACGCCTCCCTGGTGTTTTAATTAAAATAATGGCAGCTCGGTCCTCAGACGTAAGGATTCGTTAGCGCCCGCGGATAATATCAAGTCTGACGACGCCAGTCAGTTCTCATTAAACAGATTACATGCTCGCATTCCTGGCTGAGAGGCTGCGGTCGTGAGTCAGTGCATACGCCTCGCCTCCAACCAGCCTGGACCGGCTTGGCCTCGGGGGCCAATCAGACGGACGAGACGCAGAGCGCTGTAATCAAAGACTGATGACTCGGAGATCAATGGAAACCCCTCCACTTGTGGTATTCATTAAAAGAGAAGAAGAAACAGAAGAGCAGGGTTGCTGAAATTGAAGAGGATGGGAATGTGAAGACAACCGGTTGCTAACATCACTGCAGTTTCATCTGTTCATGTGACTCTTAGCAGGAAGCGCTTGCTGGAGCAATGCTGAGTGAGCGAGGTGGCGTTCAGGTCGCCTTGATCAATACAAGAGTAAGATATTGTCCATCTTACTTGGGGCACCATCCTGGGATTCCAGGGGTCCATGAGAGCATTTCTGGGAACCATGAAGGTTTTTTTTTTTTTTTTAGTTCTTGTGAAGGTTATATAGGGAGTTTCCAATTGTCCTTGAAAGTGGTCAGTCCTTGAGGAGATTCCAGGGGTCAACAGAGGAATTCCAGAGGTCCAAGAGGGGATTTTAGAGGTCCAGGAGGAGATTCCAGGGATCCTTGAGAAGGTTCCAGAGGTTCATGAAGGGATTCCACAAGCCCTTCAGGGGATTTTAGGAGTCTCAGGGGTTCTCAGAGGTATTTCAAGGGTGCAGGAGGCATTTCTAGGGGTTTATGAAGAGTGCCATGGATCTATAATGGGATTTCTGGGGTTCTTAAGAAGGTTCCAGGTCTTTGAGTGGATATAAAGGAATCACTGTGAGATTATAAGGGGCTATGAAGGTATTTCAGGGGTCCATGAGTGGGTTATAAGTGTTTCTTAGGTGATTTCAGGAAACCTTGATAGGATTCCAGGGGTCAGTGAAGAGATATCAAGGGTTGGGGTTAGGAACCCCAGTAATCCTTGGTTCGAGCAGGGGTTCAAGACGGGATTTCATGTAACCATGAAAGTTTTTAGCGGGTCTTAAGGGGGTTATATAAGAAGTTTCCACTGGGTCCTTGAAAAAGTTCAGTCCTTTAGGAGATTCCAGGGGTCTGTGAAGGGATTCTGGGGGAGCATGAGGGTTACAAGAGTTCATGAAAGGATTCCAGAGGTCCTCAAGGGGGTTTCAGTTGTCCATGAGAGGATCCCTAAGAAAGTTCCAGGGGTTCGTGAAAGGATTCCACAAGCCCTTGACGGGATTTTAGAGGTGCATGAGGGGGCTCTAGGGGTCCTAAAAGGCATTTCAAGTGTGCACGAGGGTTTTCCAGGGGTTCATGGAAAGTCCCAGGGATCCACAGAGGGAATTCTGGGGTTCTTGAGAAGGTTCCAAGTCTTTGAGTGGATATAAAGGGATCACTGTGGGATTCCAGGGGTCAAAGAGGGTATTTCAGGTATCCATCAGCATGTTCCAAGAGATTTCTTGGGTAATTTCAATGGACCTTGAGGAGGTTCCAGGATTTAGTGAGAAGATAGCTTCCAGTCTTATAGGCTGGGAACCCTGGAAGCCTGTCAAAGACAAGTTTCCAGTATTCAATGACAGGATTTCAGGGGTCCATAAAGAGGTTTAAAGGGTCCATGAGGGACTATGAAAGGTCCCGGAGGAAGTTCCAGGGATCCATGAGGGAAAAGCTGGGGTCCTTTTCCAGGGTGCCTTGAAAGGGTTCCAGGCATTCCCCAACAAAACTACAAACACTTTAGTAGCTTAATTCACCAAAACGTGTCCCATCTAGAGTGTGTAACAATGATTGTTGTAATCACAAGTCTCAGTCTTGTAAGTACAGTGCAGACAGTTGTTGTTTTTATTTGTTTGTTTGTTTTGCAGATTTGTTTGTTTTGCAGTTTGTTTTGCAGATATGGGTCTGTGACATGAAAATATTTGAGATGATACCACCATGCTGTCAAGCTACAGTCCACCTCTGAAAATGGTGTTGTATGATTGTCATGCATCCTGTGGGGATAACAAACTGAGTCCAGGTCAATGTGTCCGGGGCCCCCGGGGCCCCCAGGGGCCCAGGGCCTCATGGCCCCCAGTGTTCAGTCCTTTCCAGCCTCCATGTAGAAAAACACTGAGCTCTGAGAGGACGGCTCAATCTGCTGATCTGGCTGAGCACCGCTCCTGTTCAGGCCTGGTGAGATGTTTCCAGGAAACCCAGACACACACACACACACACACACACAGACAGACACACACACACACACAGACCTATTAGCACCATTGTGTGGATCCAGCCGTCCTCTTGCCCTGTGAAGTTTTCCGCTGCAGGAGTTGATGTGGGAAGTTTGGGTGATCTCCAGGGAGTCTGGAAAGCTGTGAGCAGCAGTTTTCAGTGGAGGCAGATTAAAGCGGCGGATCAGACCTTCAGGCCGCTGTTATCCGTGAAACATTTTCCACACAACTTGGCTGAGTTTTATTGGAGGTGCACTCTATGTCAGCCCCCACAATTAACTGAAAAGTTTTGTGCAACCTGGCTGCATCAAAACCAAACTGTCTAAACTTCTGCAACGAGGTTTATGTAGAAAAAACAAACGACAAACAACAATCAAACTGCAGATAAATGTCACATGACTTTGAATTGAGTTAGTGGTTAACACCAACAATAATGGACAGCACACAGCGTCTACTGTCACCGAGTATTTCCACGGTCTGCCGATTAAAATCCTCACAAAATAAACTCCGCTGCCTCTACTTCCTGAAAAGCTGTGTATCTTTAACAGTGAACTCATGCTGCATTCAGGTGCTCCTCCTCAAAAGTTTTTCCTCACCAACCTTTCTTCCTTCATGTTTCAGAGACTAAAAACAGGACACCTGGGTGGGCTTTCAGCTAAAACTGCAATTAGCTGGGTTTGAAATTATTATTGTTTCATTTTATTGTAATATTCTGCAAACATTTTCTTTGTATTTCAATACCGCCCCAGATTCACTCTCGTTGTGGAACGAAGTTTGTCCGCTTTGCGTTTCTCCTTTTTCCCTTGTCCGCTATTTTTGCAACTTCCTATTGGTTTTGGTGCTATTGATCTGGCACCACGCTGCGCTGTGATTGGCTGGGAGCTACACACCCGCTGTCCAAAGACCGACGCCCAGAAGAGTTCTTAGCTCAGCAAAACAAGAAAATCCCGGCAGAGGGCAGGGTCTCTGCAGACACACACACCAGCACACACTGCTAGTGGCTCACAGTCATGATGGAGAGGATTAGTTTTGATGAGTCTGGATATTGTTTTCCAACTCATTCTGCTTTTAAATAGATCATAGAAAAGGACAACATTTTTGAGAAACTGTCTAATGCCGTCTCGTTCGTCATTTTTAGGAATAAGAACTCGCCCACAGATGACAGACTCACAAAATCCAACACCGGTTTTCATTCAAAGCTGCTCTATTTAACATGCATGTAAATGTGTGTGTGTGTGTGTGTGTGTGTGTGTGCACGTCCATATTCTTACACTCAGACACAAAGGCCTGTCCTCGCAGCAGGCAGGCAGATGACTGCACCACCAGCCAACCAGCCCCTCCTCCTCCTCCTCCTGTTCCTTTCAGCTGAGCCGGGAAGCGACAGGATGCCAGCAAATCTCCTCTGGCCATCTCCTGCTTAGTCAAGGTGCTGGCGCCGCGCCCGAGCCTCCGATTGGGTTTCCTGGCTCTGCCGTGCCTGGCTCCCTCTCAGGACGCTGTAGTGTCACGTAGAGCAGAGAGGTGTCCTTGAGCGACACCTGATCCTTTTATCTCACCATAAATCATCGCCGCTCGCTCGGCCAAAGCATCGTTTTTGTGCTAAACCTGGCGTGGCGTAACCCGACGCGAAGCTTTTTCCAGTGCTGCCTCAACCTCGCAGCGACACACCGTGTAGCCGCGAGATTAAGGCAGCGCTGAAAAAGCCTGGCGGTCTAAATATAACCGAGTCACCGCTGGTAGGGGCAGCTCTGCTTACCGCGACACCCAATACGCAGGACGCACACCGGGCTGCGCGCTCGGAGCTGCGGGGAAGCACGTGGAGGTTTGGTTACACGGCTGCCGGCTCTTTGTTTCTGTCAGCCGCGCATGTGGATCACACGCCAGCATGCATTCAAAATGCATGGACTGGTGCTGCTTACCAAGTCAAAACACAAGTCCAGACGAGTTCAGATATTCCAGAGTAAATATACTCTTTATGCCTTCATGCCAACCCTGCATTTACATTTCAGGCGTTCTGCCGACGTGCTGACACCGGAGTGACTTACAGTGAGAGACACAGCAACCAGTCCATCGTGTCACTACACTGAGCAGGAGCAGCCAGGCCTGGGGGGCAAAACAAGACATGAAGGAAACGGTGAATAGCACAGAGGTCAAAGGTCAAACACAGATGTAAATGTTGCTCTGCCCGTACAGATCACACCGAGGAGCTCAGGACTCCAGTGGACCTTGAGGTGTTTTTACGGGTCCTTCAGAGGGTCAATGTGTCTCTCACAGGATTTCAGGGTCCACAAAGGACTTTGAAGGTCCCTGAAAGGGTTCCAGGGGTTCCCACATGGGTTCAAGGAATCCATGAAGGAAAGACTGGAGTCCCTGAGGAAGTTCCAGAGAGCCTTGAGAGGGATCCAGGAGTTCCCCAACAAAACAGCCAACACTTTAATTCACTACAAAGTGTCCCACCTACAGAGTGTTCAGGAATGATTATTATAATCACAGGTTTCTCTGTTAGTGCAGTGGAAGAGTTAAATATTTCAGCGTTAAACAAAATCAAAAAAGATCCGCCTGTATGGATTTACTGGTTATGAGTCTGTGACATGAAAATGTTTGAGATGACTCGAAGCTTTAACAGCAGCATCTGAATGCAGCCACACAGACATTAGCCAAAGGTTACAAGAAATTATTTTTAAAAAAAAAAGAGGGAGAATGAAGAACCTGAAAATTGAGAAAAAGGAAAATGATGAGAAAATTAAAAATAAAAAAATAGGGTAAAATGTTCAGGAAACTGTATTTACAATTGTTATTCTTATATATTTAAAGTTCAGTTACAAGAAGAAATATTTTATTTTTATTTTTTGTTGTTGTTCTTTTTTTCTTTTTCTTTTGTCTTTGCAGCTTTTTTCCGATTTCTTGTTTAAATTTGGGTAATTTTTTATGTTGCACGTTGCCTTTTTCTTATTTTTTTTTTTTTGATCAAGGTCTTTTTTATTTTGTTTTCACATTTCACAATTCACATTTCAACACAAGTCTAACAAAACAACAAAATAAAACAGAACAGCAGCTACAAAAAGAGCCCCACCCCACCCAGTCAAATGCCTTTTCAGCATCCAGTGAAAGGACCACTTCTGGCACACCAGGTGGAGAGGGGCTATAAAAAATGTTAAAAAGACGTCTGATATTAAAAAAGGAATAGCAATTCTTGATAAAACCTGCTTAGTCAGGTGATATAATGGAAGGAAGAACACCCTCCAATCGGTGCGCCAGAACTTTGGCAAGGATTTTAGCATTAGTGTTCAGGAGAGAAACTGGGTGAAAAGAACTACACTCGAGGGTTTTTTCCTTTTTTGAGAATTACAGAGATAACTGCTTGGCGAACGGTTAAAGGCAAGGTTTTAAGTGCAAGTGATTCTTCAAAAACTGACAGTAGCAAAGGGGCGAGTTGATCTGCAAATTTTTCTAAAAAGGCGGTTGGATAGCCATCTGGCCCCGGGGATTTGCCACTCTGCATAGATCTGATTGCTTCTGTTATTTCCATGGCGGAGAGGTCTTTCTCCAACGCTGCAGCTTTTCTCCATGCTCATAACATCCATGTCACGATTTGAGGAGATATTTAGCTTGTTGTGTTGACAGGATATCAAACTCGGATTGCAAGCACAGACGTCTCTTCATTATATCAGCTGACAGTTGATGGCTGTGTAATGTGTCTAGCTCCAGTATTTCATCTGTTAGCTCTTTAAGCCGTGCTGTATTTGTCTTCTTTTTATTCGCACAGTACAAAATAATCTGGCCTCTTAGGAAAGCTTTCAGTGTTTCCCATACAGTCGAGCAGGATATTCCTGGCGTTTGGTTAGTGTCAAGAAATAATTTTATCTCAGCTGAAATAAAATGAACAAAAGATTCCTCTGCTAGAAGAAGAGGATTAAATCTCCAAGGATGGTAACCGTGTTGTGTGTTTGGAATGTGTATTTTCATGGTTAAGGGACCATGATCTGAAATGACTATTGCTTCACAATCACATTTGGTTACAAAGGAGAGAAGTGTTTTATCCAGAAAAAAAAATTATCTATATGAGAGTAGCTCTTATGAACTGTGGAGAAATAGGAATATGCTCTAGAAGTGGGATTACGAAATCGCCATACATCCGCTGATATAACTGCCCTACCCATCCTTTCCTTATTCGGAAGACGTCTGCCGTGTGTATATGTGTCTCCTGGAGAAATGCAGTGTCGGTGTTAAGTTGTTTTAAGTGAGTAAATACTCTTTTACGCTTTATAGCGTGGTTAAGTGACTTCATGTTCCAACTCATAAAGTTGACTGAGCCTCTGTCCATTCCTTTGGGATATTTAGGATCAGTCATAACCTGCTGGGTAAGAAATGTCATGTGGTTGAAATTTACATCTGGCTAAAAGAACAAAAAGGCAAATGGACAAAAAAGAAACAGATCCAGTACATAAACAAGTCTGGTGTAGCTCCCACCCGCCCTTACCACCCCTCCCAACCTTCCCAGTACCTACAAGAACAAGGTAAACATGGTACCCCCCCATAACAAATCCACACATTGTGTTTGTGTTGGGGAACTTTATGGAACCAAGCGTTAGAGCTCTCATCGAACCCCTCAATGGAATATTACAAAATCTGCTATGTAGTCAAATAAAATTAAATGAAAATGAAAGTAAAGTAAAAAAGTTACTTTTTTCTATAAAGCAAGCCTAAGATTATCACAAAACAATATTTAACCCATAAGGGTGAAGAGCATTGAATGTCAGTGAGAGAAAAATATAGGAGTCTCTTTGTCAAGTCACTTTACATTAGTTTTGAACATTAATTACTCTGCACCGAAAAAATACGCCTGATGACATTGAATGTAACAGTCATTCAGAGTAATAACAATGAAATTAGTCCTCTGAGCAGAGCGAGTTTAATTACCTCTCCATCCATTATTCTGCAGCCGGAACGATGTGCTCCTTAACGTAGGACATTGCTTTACCTGCATCAATTAATTCTTTTTCTGTCCTTCGTGTGTTATGCGGAGGCGGGCTGGGAACAGTATGCCAAACCGGATTCCCTGACGATTGTGGAGCAGCTTCCTAACTTCCGTGAAGGTGGCTCTGGCTTTGGCGACTCTCGTCGTATAGTCCGGGAAAATGGCAACTGTGTCCCCGTTGCAGCAGAGTGGAGCTTGGGTGCATGCCCGTTTCAGAATTTTTACACAGTCTTGAAAGTAGTGGAGTTTAGCCACTATAGCTTGTGGTTTCCCATCAGATATTTTTGGAGCCAGGCTCCGGTGTGAGCGGTCGACTAGCACATCTTTATCCAGCTGTAGCAGTTCTCTCAGCAGCTTTGAGACTGAAGTTGTAGAACTTGATCCAGTCGTTTCAGCTTCTCCCAGTATTCTGATATTGCATCTCCGCGCTCTTCCTTCCATGTCCTTGCATTTGTCTCTGAGTTGTGCCATCTCCGTCTTCAGGTCATTCACTGTAGTCTGCAAAGCCGTCACTTCGTCTGACCATGTTGACAGGCCAGGCTCCACTTCTTGAATTGTAGTTTTCATTTGGTCGATATCTGAGTGGATTGCCACCATGTTGTTTTTTTTTCTGCTTTTACTGCTAGTATCTCACTTTTAAGGGAGTCAAAATCATCAGCCAGCGCACTTTTAATTTCTGATTTTAACACCACCGAGATTTCGGTCTTCAGTGAGAGCAGAATCTCCGATTTCAGGGAATCGGTGTCCATCTCCGGTATTACTGACCGGGGTAGAGACCTTTCAGGCGGGGTGGCGGTAGCACTGTTAGTCGAGGTGGCGTTGGGCCTGGTGCTCGTTGAACCGGTGTATTTGTATTTGCGCAGATTCGTCGCCATTCACCCACATGCACACTCTCAGTCAGCTTCAGAAATGTTTTTAGAGCAGATTGTTCAATGTCTGTTGTGAAGCGTGCTTATTTACTTCAATAAAATTAGGAATTTCAGAAGTTCACCGGAAGCTCAAACAAAACACGACTTACTCCATTGTTGGCTCAGCAGCGCCCCCGCCTTTTTCCCATTTTTGAGAGAAATCAGAGTAATCTGCTCGTGTTTCAAAGGGAGAGACGACTGAAGATCCTTTCTTTTTTTTCAATTTTTTGCACCAAACCTGCAAGCAGAGACGCCGGCTTTGTCTTCCCGCTGTGCCTGTCATCCCAACCATCACACACTTTTACAGACCTGAAAATAACCACTGGCCTTTTATGTGTGTGTGTGTGTGTGTGTGTGTGTGTGTGTGTGTATGTCAGATGGAATTCATATACATACATGGCACAAGCAGCTGGAGTAACACAGGAACCCAAAGGTCAGAGGTCAGGTTCCAGTGTGTCGGGTTGCTGATGTAAACTCTCTCTCTCTCTCTCTCTCTCTCTCTCTTGCTCTCTCTCTCACTATCTCTCTCACTCCGCCGTCACAGTCAACATGCTCGCCGGTTTATTTTGGTCCGCCCTTTCAAGTTTGCATTGTACATCTATATTTATTTATTCACTGATATGTGTTTACTTTTTTAGCAGGCGGGCTGGGAAGAAAAACAAAAAACAAAAAAATTGAGGACAAAATTAGGCTGAGAGCATTTGATATATTCCTGATTTTGAAAAGAAAAATAAATCAGCTCCTCCTCTGTGATATTAAAGTAGGACAGGGTGCACAAACAAGTAAACAGCCTCTGTTTACTCCGCCAAGTTTACAGAACATAACATTTACAGCGGGGAAATCAGTGGGAGAGTTTATTTTGGCTTTTAGTAAAGTCTGAGGATGCCGTGATCACCCTGCATGTGAGGAGGAGGAAGGGCCTTTATTTTGTTAAGTTTGGCCTTTAATATGGTCATCAGTTAGGAAAATAAAACTCCTCCCTGTGCTCCACAAGCAGCCTGGTCCCGTTTCCACGTTTCCACACAGACGCCGGGTTATGATGCCAACAAGACGACACACTAGCTGAGCAAAACCTGGAAAAAAAATTCAGTATTATTATTATTCCAGCGTCGTATATTTCCTCGTCACGAGATGTTTCTGTTGGCTTGCTGCTCTCTGTTTTGGAAAATGTGACCTCACTGTTTGTGTTTTTTACAGTCGCTTGATAAAGGCAGATTAACATCTCAGATTACTCACTACACCGCTTTAAAGTCACACCGTTATTTTGACAGCCTCTTTCAGAGACGGGGAAAAAACAGCGAGATGGTCGACTCGGGAGTGACTTCCGTCAAAACGTCATCAAGCTGGACCATAGAAACTGAATGGAAGAAGACCCGAGTTTCAATATCATATCGACATAGCAGGATGTTTTTTTTTCTTCCATGTAAATGTCCATATAAACTGACTAGGTTTGAGATTTTGCAGTGACAACAAAACAAGCAGTGGAAATATGTCTCTGCTGCCTTCCTGCTCAAGGAAGGCAGCGGTCAACTGATATGTGTCATCACTATAACAACCAATAACACTCGCCATGTCCTTTTTAACTGGTCAAAAAACGATGGCAACCAGTTCAACACCCAACCTGCTCCTGCTCAGTCTGGGTGGGTTGAACACATTTCTTCAGTAACACTACATGCAGTTTGAGTGACACAGATGAAATCATGTCTAATCTCAGCAGTGTTGTGGCATGCTGAACTGAGGATGATATTCCAATTATTGTTTTGAAAACAGGAATTAAACATCTTTGATTTGATGAAGCAGGCCTGACATTAGAAACATTTGAGTTAGAAAACTTTTTCATGCAAAACTGTCTTTTGTGTCATTTATGAAAGCGGTGATGTTCTTGTCATAAGTATAACTGCATTATATTTACATAACATTTGGGTTTATTGAATTAATATTAGGTAATAGAGTTTTACCTATAGCGGAAATAGCTAGCTAGGCAGCAGCTAACATGTTGAGGAAAACGCTCACTGTATATTTTGACCCGAATCAGACATCTTCATCAAAATCTGTCTCCTCTTTGCCTCTTTCTTCCTGCTTTTGATGAATTTCCCATTGAAGCACATCAATGGAGAAGAGGCTTTAAATGGAGAGGTATACCATGAAAGTGTAAACCAACAGTTTTATTAGACAGGAGGGGTGAGACTGTTAGGAAACAAGATGTTTTATTGGTTGATATTTTGGTTCATGTCTATTGGCTCAGCGAGACGTCACCATTGAAGGTGCACGGTGTTTTCCAGGAGGAAGATGCAATGGAATTTAAATATTAAAGTACCAAACAAATCAAAGTTTTATAAATTCCTTGGTATTTATTGTTGAAGGAATACTCAAACGTTTTGGCCAAAGTCCTCCTTTTCCGACTTCCCCAGACTTACACTCTTTTAGGATACACAGAATAAAAAAAGCACCACAATTTGAGTGTGTTGGCCTGATAAGTGCCTGCAGTGTGAAACTGGATGGTGTGTGTTTGGCATGAATTCCACTGGGTTTACTTTTCCAGGCCAGCCGGGACAGTTTGATCTGTTTACACCTCACAACTCTGAAACTGTCCTATTTACATGCATTTCAGATCCACATGATCCACTGTGTGAATCAGATGGCTTCAGAACTGCTGGACGGTTGATTTTTTTCACTTTGATAGAGCCAGGCTAACGACTCCCATAGACTTTAAGCTAACAGGAGATGCTACCCATAAGAACTGAACCACTGGACGTACAGAGGAGAAGATTGTATCAAACGTCTTGTCTCAGTCTGGGGAAAAAGGAGATTTTGACCAAAACGATAGAGTATTCCTTCTGACTTTAAACAACATCTCAGAAGAGGAGTGGAAAGGGGGCCTGACATTTACGTTCATGTAAAGTTGATTTTAGGTTCAGTTGTGACGTGTAAACAGATCAAACTGTCCTGGCCGGCCTGGAACAGTAAACCCAGTCAAACACACACCATCCAGTTTCACACTGCAGGCACTTATCAGTCCAGTACACTCAAATGATGGTGCTTTTTGTATTCTGTGTATCCTAAAAGAGCCCAC
>OMLB01001377.1:0-10226 GCA_900302555.1 Myripristis jacobus
TCACAATCCCATCCAGAACCCCCAGTGGCTTTCTCCCCAGTGAGCTCGTATCCTGTCCTCAATGAGGCCTGGCACACACACACATTCGTATGCTCACAGATATATTATGCTCACCCTCGTGTACACACATTCACATATGCTACATCTCTTTCTCTCTCTCTTAGACACACACACACAGACAGACAGATGGCAATGTTAGTAAGAGAGGAGAGAAAGGAGGAGGGGAGAGGAAAAGAGAGGCTGTTCGAAATGAAGCATCAGCATCCAAAACTGCTGAAATTCAGTAGACCAGTTGGCTTTTGTTGCACATTAACAAAAAAGACTCAACATATGCTTTGTGGCAGATGCTTTTATTCAATGAGCAATAGCCAAAACTGTACAATTTTAGTCTGGGGACACATTGGAGAATTATTGGTGTGATTTACACCATATTTGGCCAGTGAGACGGGAGGTGGTTGGTGGCTTGATCTGGACTGTTGGTAGCAGACGTTATCTGGTAATGTTCAATATTAACCTCACCTCTGATCAACTTTCACATTGAGCTCAGATTCCTTGGTGTTTACAACTCTTATGTCCGCAGGTCTTGCACAAGTGTGTGGGGATTCATTTACAGTGAAGTCTGAAGTTCTAAAACCTTGTGCGTGTAACTTTGTAGAGTGAGCAAACTTTTACTGAACTCAAAACAATTCAAACAGCACCTACCTGAGATTCAGGACCTCGTCCAAGTTGCTCCCACCCACATGCACGAGGCAGTGGGGGAATAGGAAGTGGCTTGGCAGCTAGTCTTCTCTGTCACTGTAGCTATGGCACACACTGAGGTGATTGGTTATTTGAGTGGTACCCAGCAGATCTTAACAAATGAGATTACAGCCTCAGAAGCAGTTTGGAAGACCATTTTCTCAGTGCATTTACTTTGGGCCCACACCCTCTGTGTATAATGTTGGTTTGTCAAAATGATGAAGAAAATGTTACCTACAAAAGGTTTAATGTGCATATTGCATATAATGCCTTTAGTATGGTGCAGGTTCTTCCAATATTAGAGGGCCTGGTATCAGTGACGTATCAGAAGTCAGCAGGATACTAAGTGTGTGATTCCTTGTCCTTCCCTATTATTCTGAGGGCAGATCTGTGACTGGTAAAATCTTTGAAACTGTCATATGTTTGATGCACTGCGCTCTGCTCATTGAGCTAGACCTGGGATTGAGCTATTCTGTGTCCTCCCACTGATGAAGACAAGGCCATGAAGAACACCTCATTCCCTCAGGCCCTTTGTTCTCCTCTCATTATTAGTAATAGCAGCGATTGGCCTTCAGTCTACCGTCATCACTTCAACAAGACTCCCTTTCAGTGACTATAAACATAACACTGAATTTCTTTCAAAGTACTTCTCCACCTCATTATTCACTTTCAGTGGCTGGAACCATAAAGCATATATTCACTCACTTAATTCTCACAGCTTCACCATCATGCACTTTTGATTACTTTGAACTAATTGCAAACTGTTTCCTCAGACTTAAAACCATTTTAAGTTTTTGCCAAAGATGGCCGCAGGCTGCAGTCGCACAGCAACAGAAGAAGCAGTAATTGGCGGCGTCCTCAAGCCACTTGTGAGCGCTCCTTGCTTAAGAAAGAGGGAAAATTGAACCTCGGGAGACACAAGGCGCTTATTTGCCTGAGAAATACAAGGTCGTGAATCATTACAGTGAATCACTGGAGCTCCTAGTTACTTCCTTGAATAACTCATTTTTAACTTTCAGTGACTTATAAAGCTTGGTGTAAAGATATTAAACACACTGTGGGAGAAGGTAGCATTACTCATGTTTATGCTGTTATGTCATTATTTGCCTGTGTTTCTATATGCATGCATGCGCGCGTGTGTGTGTGTGTGTGTGTGTGTGTGTGAACAGGTTTGGAACTCCTACTTCAGTCTTGCAGTGTTGTACATCAACCAGCCCAGCTTACAGTTGGAGACGCTCAGCCCTGCCAAGAGGAAGAAGGTCTTAGACAAGTAAGAGCACACACACACACACACACACACCCACACACACACACTCACACGAGATGACTGCCAGCATCATTTCTTTAACTGCCATCTTTAGCCTTCAGTATGTTGTCTGCAAGAGGTGTAAATCTTTGTCTTAACAAAATTCAATTTGATTCACTATTGGGTGATTAAATTAAAGAATGTTTTTTTTGTTTATTTTTTGGACATGTCAGTTTTTTTAAACCACAATTTGATAAATCATTTTGACGAAGTAACCTTTGAACCTTATCTTTACGCAACCATTAACCACTGAAACTCTGATTTGTAGATGTAGATGTTTTGTGCATCATTTAATACATATTTCCCTGGAAGTCAGCAGCACATACTTGAAAAAAGAAGAAATTAATTTCACTTGATTTAAAATACATGTTTTCGATATATTAAAATAAAAGTCTTTATGAATGAAATGGGCAGTAATCAATCAAAAACATAACCCCTTGTTGAGCAGCTTGTCCAGTCATCAGCTGTGAGGCCACTTCCTCCAGCTTCACAGTGCGATCTCTTCACTTCTTTGTTAACATCTGTCACATCTGACAAACTTTTCACTGCAGAGCTGGTGGCTAGGTCTTGTGGCTGGTTAGGTGCTGATTTAATTTCAAAAATGTTCTAAGAAATGTACTCAAACTTTGGATTTTAGGTTTGGCGGAGCTAGCTATTTTTGCAAATTTGTTGTGTTTCTCTAAGAATCGAGAATAAATTGATTCAGCGCACGTCATCTCAGCTGAGGCAGGCATGATCAGTTTATTTTCCATCGATCAATTCATTCAAATCAACATAATTTCAAATTGATTCACGAGACAACTAATGAGTCATTACACCCCCATCGTGTGCTGGTTAAGTGTTGAGAGTCAGAAGTTGAAAGAGCCAGTTTCTCCTCTTTGAAGTGCAGCGCTACAAACTCTGTGACCTACTTTAGAAATCCTCCAGAAACACTTCTTTACCCCAGGAAAGCCCGTTTCCTTTTCCATCCATCTATTGTTTTTCACTTTATCCCTCAGTCATCTGGCCTTTCCACCTCTCTGTCTCATATTCTTCTTCACTTTATGTGTCCCACAGTCTCTCTATGTCCCTTCCTTACAGTCATGTTCTTGCTGTAATCTCTCTCGGTTTCAGAGCGACTCAGCTTGCCTGCATTGCTCATTCATTGTGAATTTGCATCAAATACACACGATGATACACCAGATTACTTACATATCTTTACATGGTTATATCTTCAGACTACTGGCTGCTAATTATTTTTACATGCTGCCCCTCCATTCGCTCCCTCACAACACATCCGAGGAACAGTTGTCAATCTGTAAAGTGCATCACTCTGAAATCCAGTTGATTCTATGCTGACGAATCTTTCTGTGTTAACCTTTCTTGCTGCACACACACTGTTCTCTCTATCTTTGTGTGGGAGAGAAGGTCAAGTGAAACTACTAGCTGAGATTCATCATGTTCAAGGAATAAATTAAAACACTGTTATGTGCAGCACTCACTCTCATACCAGTAGAAACACTAGTGAGGTTTGTATGTCAGCATCATACAGCAAGCTAGTTTCTGCAATTGTATGACAGCTTTCCCCAAAACAACTGGACTGAATGGAGACCGCTTATTTAAAGTTCCAAAAAGGGCAAAAAGTTACCACAGAATGGGGGTGCCCTGGTGCCTCACAGGATAAGAGTGCGTGCCACTTGTTAAGGCTGAGTCCTGATTGCAGTGTCCTGGGTTTGAATCCGACCTCAGTCCATTTCATGCATGTCATCCCCTCTCTCTCTTCCCTGCCTTACCTGTCTCTCTCCACTGTGACTGTCAAATATAGCAGAAATGCTAAAAAACATAGAACTACTTCAAATGGCGTAATGCAAGTGTTTTGAAGCCAAATGGTTGCACTGTAGGCCCAAAGGCCAATGTTTAACACTTAATTACTTTTCATTGCTTCAACTGATGGCTCCTCAGACTTCTCTCAGATCCTGAAAAAACATTTTCTTTTCAAGCATTTCAAGATAAGTACCATTTTTCCCCTCAAAACAGATGTCTTGTATCACAAGAAAATGCACTTGAGAGTGTTTAAAAAGTCCCTTTGCTCTGCAGGTATGGCGACATGAGGGTGATGATGACCTATGAACTGTTCAGCATGTGGCAGAACCTGGGTAAGAACAAATGTGCATCTCTCTCAAAGAAAAAGAAAGTAGTTGGCGGTGTAATACTGGGAAAAGAGGACAAGAAATTGCTCGACAAGCAGAAGTATTGTTACATCCCTTAAAGAACCTAGTTTGAACTGCGTGCCCTCGTCCTTTCAGAACTGCATGGAAAAGATCACATCTAATAAGGTTATTTCCAAAAAAGAAACTCAATAACTTTTATTCTGAGTACATTTCAATTCAGCCACTTTTCACTTAGGTACAATCTTTCAGTAGTACTTCTACTGCAGTAAAAATTAAACTGGTCATTTGGAAATTACAAAAAAATGCACCAGCAAGGTAGATCCCTCTTCTCGTCTCTGCTGACTGATTAAACCAGTTTTGAAGTGTATGATGTTGCAGTTTCTGATGTTTACAGAGAGCTTATAAAATGTATACTCTGTAGTCGATGTGATTTCAAATATAACTCAGCACAATACTTAAGTGAAAATGTACTAAGTAAAAGCAAAACTACTGGCTTTAAAATATACTCAAGTGCTCAAAAAACTATTAAATTACATTAACATGACTAAATGTTATTAGTTATTACTCACTCAGTGTTACGTTATGTTACATAACTTGCTCTGCAATAAAAAGTAAAAATGGTGTCATGAAACACACAGAAATATATACAATACAACAACATGACAAGTAAGGATGCAGATAGTGGAAAATGGTAGAACAACAACAACAAGTACTTAGTGACATCTGAATGGAAACCATCCTACGAGGGATTCTTACCATGCAGGGATGCTTTGTTGTGATTATTCTTGTTTTGACCTGTGCTCTTTTCATAGAAAATTCCCCCTCTGATGTTGTTACACACATGCAGTGCACTCTAAACAATGAACAATTTGTGAGAAGCATAACAATAGTAAACTAATGTGACCAGAGCAGGACAGGAATAACATTGTGAGGGGGGCATGTGTCCGATTAAGGACGGGGGGAAAAACTGATGACCTTGGGCAGGATACCGCAGCAAAGCATTTCCTATCACTTCATCATTTACAGGAAATCCAGCACACACTCACTGTCTCTGTCTCTCACTGTTACCTACAGCAATACTGACCTCTACTGGATACAAATAATGTAGCAACAGCTTCACTGGTTGCAACCATTACTCTTACACAAAGGAACAAATAAATAATTTAATTACAGCTGATTAAATAGCAGTTCCAGCGTACATATCTGTTCTGTCCTATTCTTTTGTGTTCCAAATTCTTAAATCTAAGATCAGTTGTCGTCCTCTCCAGGTTAGCAGGAGATGCATTTCTTTGTGGACACAGAATGACTGTGTAATTGATAGAGTGATTTGTTGATTGACTGATTACGTGGTGCATCACTGTATTATGGTTGTAGGTGAGAATAAGATCCATTTCATCCCTGGGATGATTGGTCCCTTCCTGGGAGTGACGCTGGTCCCTCAGGTGGAAGTACGCAACATCATGATTCCCATCTTCCACGATATGATGGACTGGGAGCAACGCAAGAACGGGAACTTCAAGCAGGTCTGCATGCACGCACACGCACGCACGCACGCACGCATCTTTTACATGACCAACTTCCAGTAATGTAAAAATAGCTATTTAAAATGCACCTCAGGATGGAAATCACATTTGATTACTGTGTGTGTGTGAACGTGCAGGTGGAGGCCGAGCTCATAGACAAGTTGGACAGCTTGGTTTCAGAGGGGAAAGGAGATGAGAACTACAGGGAGCTCTTCAGTCTGCTGTGAGAACACACACACACACGCACACACACACACTGTCTTTAAGTATCTGTCTCTAACCCGTCTCACAGCAGTTCTCTGTTCTTCTGCTCTAACACTGCTGTTGTGTGTTTGCTTCACTCTGTGCTGCGGGATTAGAACCCAGTTGTTTGGGCCGTACCCCAGGTAAGACATCATTTACACCAAAGGGGACAGTTTGAAGAGTAGACCAATGTTTCAGTTTGCCATTACATGGGGCCGACACTGACTTCTTAAACATCAGCCAGTCAGTGTCTTCCCTTGCCAGGTACACTGGAGGTGAGGCACTTATTTTACTTGTCCGCTTCAGTCTGTAAATCCTGCAGTAAAACCTGCCTCTCTTTGTAAAGACACTTAAAGGAATTTCATTAGTCCATGTTTCTGTGGAGAGTTTTAGTACCACATGATGGTTTCAAATGGGTTTCGTTGACTCCAGCATCATTACATTTGCTCAACCTGTTAAGGGTTAAGGGCGCTAATCTTCAGTTCAACTAATGTAAGGAGTTATGAGACTTTTCTGCAACAGCCATTTGTAGCACAAATACAAGTGCAGTCTTCGTAAATGATTTTGCATGTTTAACATAATATCTACAAAGTACACCTGATGTTTCTGCTCATCTTTTCCGGAAGCAGGCGGTTGTATTTTAGAACTCCGATATCATTTTCCTACCTTTAATGCAGCCACTGGTTTCCATTCATTCCACTATGATATTAAATGGTATAATGTGAACTTTTAGAGACTCCAAACTTTCTTCACAACATTTTCCATCACGATAGCAAAGTCAGTTTTCCTAAAAGCAGCAGCTCTGTTGTGGTTTGATGACTTGCAAAATGGTTTGTTGCAATGTAAAATGCAGGTTAACTGTAGTAAGTGGGCCATACATTCAAAATCACTGGTGTGGTCCATTAAGATATCATGCTTAGCTTACTGGAGTCAACATATGAATTTAGAACCAGCTCGCAGAGGTAACATCTTCTTGTTTTCTGGTTTCCTTGTAGTCTGCTGGAGAAGATTGAGCAGGAGACATGGAGAGAAACAGGGATCTCCTTTGTTACATCTGTCACGCGGCTGATGGAGCGACTGCTGGACTACAGGTAACATACAGATACATGCTCTCACTCTTTGCTTGCTTTGCTCTTTGCTTTGCACAGCTAATTTCCCATTGTGTTTACTTAATTCTGATGTGTATTTGCTTAAAGAAAAACTGGTATATCGCTGGTTTTTACATTGCCATTGTTGTTTTTGCTGTGAAGCAAGACTGTGTATGGTGTTTGTTCTGATTCTTTAAAACTCTGTGTGTGTGTGTGTATATATATTTTAATTTATTTGACAGGGGTGATACATACAACATTGCCACAAAAAATGGAAAATGTGATGTATATAAGACGTCTAGCTTCAGCTAATTTGCAGTCTTTGTCCCTGGTCAGGCTTTTAGAATACAATGAGATATACTGAATACAGATTTAAAAAAAATAAAAATAAAACATGATACAAATGCAGTGAATAATACAATAGATAAATAAACACAGTTGCAGTTGTCAATTACAGATAAAAACACGAGTTGAATTTGACATTAGACATTAGGAAAGTGCTATTATGTTGACAATGGCTTAGTAGGAAATTAATGTTCACATTTCTGCTGCTGCTTGAGCCACACACTTCAACCACAAATTACAAATCAACTTGAAACTATTTCAAACCATTTTTCATCAACTTTGTCTTTTTTTTCCCCCAGGGATTGTATGAAGGGAGACGAGACAGAGAATAAGAAGATTGGTTGCACAGTTAACCTCCTGGTAGGATTGATAACATGGCATGAACACTGACATTAACATTAGGTGGCGTCCAGCTTTGTTGGTTTGTTTGTGATTCGATACGACACAATAAAGTTGTATTTATCTCCATGGGGCAACTCCATCTCAGGCTGCAGTTCAGGTGATTCAGTTTACTAAGGTGCAGCAAAAGCACTGGTAGCAGTTATTGCAGTCTTCATCTAGTTTGCTAGTGTATGTTACATTTCAGCACACTGTGTACATTTAGTGAATGTTATGAGCAAGGTACTCCATGATTTATCCCAAAAACACCAATTCACAGTAAACTGTAGAAGAGGCACTGCTACCATTTTCAAAATGTTAACCCATAAGCTTGTTGATTGGTTTAAGATTGGGTTAATGGTTTTTTTTCCTTCTCAGAACTTCTACAAGTCAGAGATAAACAAGGAGGAGATGTACATCCGTTACATCCACAAACTGTGTGATATGCACCTGCAGGCCGAGAACTATACTGGTACAGCACACACACATGCATACACACTTACTGTATATGTATTTACACAAAGGGAAACAGAGAGATTGGAGTTTAAATTACCCAAAGACTTTCTGGAGGCAGAGCTGTCCCGGAGGCAGAAACAGTTTCACTGGCTGAATAACATCTCAGGCTGAAGACCAACAGCTAGCCTGAAGCACAGTGTAAAAGACAAGCGCTAAGAGAGGAGGCAGCTAAAATTATGCTGATCCATCTGTTGGGAATTTTTACATGAAAAACTTTGGCAAAAGTGGAAGCTGTCAGCTGTCATTAAAACAATGACAGCTGCAGTTAAAGGGTGTAAAATTTTGACTGTGGCCAAACCAAGACCAACATGTACATGGCCTGTCCCTCCACAGAGGCTGCGTTCACCCTGCTGTTGTACTGGGAGCTGCTGCACTGGGAGGAGCGGCCTCTCAGGGAGTTCCTCCACTACCCCGCACAGACCGAGTGGCACCGCAAGGAGGGCCTTTGTCGCAAGGTCATTCACTATTTCAACAAGGGCAAATGTTGGGAGTATGGCATTCCTCTATGCAGGGAGCTGGCCTTCCAGTATGAATCTCTGTATGACTACCAGAGTCTCAGCTGGATACGGGTGAGTCCCATCACTATCACAGTTTAATGCCTGTTCTTTGATACTGTGTTGTAATGCATGCTATGCACACAAAGGCAAACTAGAGAGGAGTTAAGAGAGCTTAAACCTCCATAAACACTGAAGAAGTTAAACAAATTTCTCCAACCTGGCAACAAACAGTTAGGAGTTAGAATCAAGTCTCCATTTCTGTCAGTTTCATAGTAATGGCTGAAAAATTATAATCATCAAATTTTTGAAATCCCAGTTCCAGAACACCACCAAAATCTAATGACTTGTTCCCTGGCCAAAGTCCTATCTGTCAACCAGATTTCCTTAAAATCTGTTCCAACAGGCAGACAAACCAACAGGAGTGAATACAAACTGTTCTTAGCAGAGATCAAAACAGGAAACGTACCACTGGGTTCACATTCTCATTCCGACTGGTAGATTATCATTCAAACCATTTATATCTAAATCAACAGTGAACCAAACCTCAACTTCTGCAGTATTTCTCATTTTTGTGAGCATGTCAGTGTTCCCCATTACCTCTCCAAAGCTGGGGCATCAGTGAAATGTGGCATCATCTGTCTTTTCATCACTGTCTTCCCCTGTCTTTTGTGTTTGTGTGTATAGAAAATGGAGGCGGCATATTACGACAACATCATGGAGCAGCAGAGACTGGAGCCAGAGTTCTTCAGGGTGGGATTCTACGGCAGGAAGTTTCCTTTCTTCCTCAGAGTAAGTTACAACCTTCATGTTTTAGTTGCATCATAGCAATGTTACTCAAGAGGCTATTACCAAAGTCCTCATAATCCAAGGCCAGAATGTTCTCAAGGGTATTTAACTTTGATGCTGTCTGAAAAGTTATTTCAAGATAGTGTATGCTTAAAAAAGTGAAAGCAAAAAAGATTGCTAACTGTATCTCAATAGTTATCACAAGTTGGTATAGCAGCCAATAAGGCAGCTGTGATATAGAGCAGTGGTTCCCAACCTTTTTCTTGGAGGACCCATATTTTCATCATTGCGGACTTTGGTGACCCCCTGCCCCCTGAGCTTGCAGGGTTTCAAACTTTCGTTTGCCAGTTTCTCACCACAAAATATGCATTTGGCTTTAACTTTAACAATTGCTTCTATGAAGCCAAACTCAAGGTAACTGTCTTGGTATCTCCTTTTTCTATTTGCTCGGTGCAGTTGTTTCACTCTCACGCTTCGCCATTTCACCTGCAAGTTTACTCTGTTTACCACCAGATTTAATTTTTTAATATCAATTTATTTTATTTATTTATTCAAACTATTCAACCCTATTTATTTTAAGTGTTTTTGTCACAAATAAATGAAATACTAACACATGACTAAAAAAAAAAAAAAAAAAAAATATCACACCCCTCAAA
>OMLB01001384.1:0-12575 GCA_900302555.1 Myripristis jacobus
CCCCCCCCCCCCCCAAAAAACCTAAAAAGAGATAATCCCACTTGTTTCCAATTCTTATCCATTTGTTACTTGTTTCCAGAATTGTCTTCGTCTTCTTGATATCGGTGGGCAAAAAGTGGGATTATCTCATCCCACAGGCAATTTTTTTTTCACAAATTTTAAGAAAAATTATATTTTAAGACTGAATCACATTCAATGTCTTGTCAGATAGATAGAGTTTTTTGCTGTGCAAAAAAAGTGGTGAAGTTAACACTATTATAATTGTGCATCAGCTTCACGTTTTCACAATTTCTTTGACAGCACTTTGAAAGAAGCAACTTCTTTACAGCGTTTTTACAATAATTAAGATAATAATAATTAAAATGGATATTATATTAATAACACAGCAAACGTAACAGTACGACAGTTGTATTTTAAACACTAAAGAATTGAGATGTTTAATAAGTCTTTGATTATGAACAAATATCAATAAAACAGGAAATGAACAGGAGCTATAAAATGCTATGTCATATTTAAATTCTGTTATAGTTCTTAACTATATGGTACAACACGTAGGTACCAATAATTTTTTGGGCAACACAAAATATTTAAATGACATGTTACGTGGTCCCACTGTGATACAGTTTTAGCATGTGTTTTAGAAGTCTTTGAGTGTGCCGCAGCCAATCAGAGGTGAGAAGAGGACCTATGGCAGTGATGACACAGCAGAAAGGGGAGGAGAAGCCCCCTGCTTCCCTGAAACAGCACAATAGAATAGAAAGAGATATGCACTTGGGTGGCTTGCACTGAGACTGGAGGGTGTAATATTTAAACACATGCTTCACCTGGAGATTAGCAAACAGCTCAGACCTGTGCTCATGCTATTCCTGTGGGCGAAGCAGTAAACAGTGGCAGAATAGAACAGAGGAAAATAGGATATGAAGCAGGGGCTAAATGTGCTCTGTAGATGAGGTGTTCAGGTTCACCCTTTCTCCCAGGTGCCCTCAGGATGTCCAGGCTCAGTTCCATAATAAAGCTAGACTTTAACACAAGATATGAATTGAATGTATTCGATGTCCAGAGATCATATTTTTGATTGACAGTGAAATTCTACAGTAATGTGACTTATCCCTTAAACGGAGTCTTTTGTCAGATACATGAAGGAAGTTTTAAAGAATTTGTTCTGGACAGAGTTTATTCAGGACAAGCTCTTGCTATTTATGAGCACAGATTGAGTCAGACATTGGTAGAAGTAAAATGAAGAACTCATAAATAGCAACCACCTCTCCCTAATAAATTCTGTCAAAAACATTTAACTAAACAAATTTCTTAGATCATTTTAATATATTGGAAAAAGACTCAGAACCATGCAAGCTTTCTCTTGTCAGCACATCACTGTAGCCTTTTGTTGTCAATTTTTTTGCTTTATCATGCTTGGTCTTTGGATTACATCCTGAAGGCAGCTGGAAGAATAAAACTTAACTCAGTAGATAATATTAATTTAAAGTATTAGATGTCTGGACAAAATATTTTGTTACTGTTTCTCATTATCAAACATTACCAAAAATATCTGCTCCAGTGAGCTTTTTATGTATGTATGTATGTATGTATTTATTTATATATTTATTGTGAAATAGGGTCACTGAGGTTGTTTGACTGTGCTCTGATGACTTGTAGACTTGTTCATCAGCTGAACTTTTCATGTGACATCAGTGCAGAGTAAGGTGTTAAGCATAGATTGTCTTGTGACAACGATAAATGCAGCAACTAAGGACACTACCACCTAACTGAAGGCTTTTTCTCAATGTTTTATCCCTGGAATGATATTTTTGATGTTTTGATGTTTTTCCTCACATTTCTGGACAGAGCATTTTGGGCCATCAGCCTTAATCAATGTCCTTATGCAGCTGTATGACAGTGTAGTGCCATTGTAGAGAACAAAAAAATTATAGAGCCAAGGGAAGGGCGGTAATATTTAGAGAAAAAAGCTCAGAATTTCAGAAAAAAAACTCAGAAACTCATGAGAAAAAAACTTGATGAAATCATAAAGTTACAAACTGTGAAGAAAAAGAAGAATTTAAGTCACAAATTTACAAGAAAAAATGTTCCTGAAATTGCCACCAATCAACAATGAACAGGGCAAAACAACACATTTCCTGACACAGTATTATACAATCAATGCCACAGACCTAAAACTCTCAAAATATGAAACAGTATACATGGTCACATGTCTGATATGCTGGGATCTTCTATATTCTTCTTTATTCTACATGTAGAAAATGGTATATTTCTCCAGCACTAGCTCACACATCAATGCATTATTCTAAGCAGCTCAGACGAAAAGCAATTTTCTGATTAACCCTTGACACAATCCGCCAAATGGCCACAAAATCTGATTTTGCCTGGGTATTCTGGCTGGCATGGATACCCACCAAGTTAAAGCGTATGTACTTTTATAGCATTCACTGTCACTTCCACCTAAAAAAGGCACAGTTGAGTGCTTCACGCTCATAACCCATGTAATGTATGCCGATTTTAAAACGCACATCTCGTGGATTATGCAGAGCCAGACAGATGTGCATGGGTCTGTATGAGCTCTGTGCTTGTCTTTGTGCTGTTTCCTGGGCTGCAACCAAGCAGCCTTTTCCACATTAGTTTGATGCCGTATCATAGTCTTAAGACAAAAACACAACACAGAACATGTAAGCCACTTTCAAATGTCGCAATATCTCTAATGCTATTAATAAAAAGTCAATGGAATTAACTTCATACTTGTAGACGTGACAAATGCTTCCCCTCTGGATTTAGGGGATTATGAGGTGGATAAAAGCAAACAAGCAGTTGTTTTCCCTTGAAGTTAATTATATTCCTTGCATGATCAGTCACAATGAGGTGATGGCCAAAACTCTCGCAAATCCTGTCCAATAATGGAGGTTGATTGAAGGACCCGTTTCCACAGGGATCTCATTATTAATTAGCCTCTGTCTGGGAAACTTGGAAAGGTTTACTTGTTGTTTCCAGTGCCCATGACAGACTGATGGCCTGTTGCATGGCAGGAGCTGCTGGGGTGTGTTAACTGAGGCTGCTGTGTTAAATGCCAGTTGATGTCCTCAGAGGAGGGACCTGTCACAAGAGTCCCATCGTTTATAGCTCAGATTTAGGTTACATTTTAGTATTACTTTTTTCATTCATCAGCAGTGAGCAATATAGGCATCCATTCTAGATTTGTGCTACTTCAACTTTGATTGTTCTTAGATACATATTAGTGAAGTGTCACGTCTTGATGAACTGATGTGCCTCCTATATCTTGAAGTGACAGCCGCCCCCTATAGACGTGAGGGCAGAAATGCTTAAAAGTGAGTCATTACTATGGCAAAGAATATATTACTGTAGTCAGCTCTCATTGTTTATTGAGAAGGTGCTTTGCCTTGGACATGGTCAACATTGACCTATAGAGTGGAACATGACCTTCCATTTACATTTTGCCAGCATATTTTAGACCCTTCTGTCACTTGTGCATGCAACTTAATGATGGAGCCAGATGTTAATTTCACAAGTGCCATTCACTTGAATCACAGAGTAGCAGCTTTAGTGGTAATTGCCATCTGTTGAGGATCATATCAGCATATTTATTTTTAGAAGAACGCCATATTGCTTTACCATTGCAATATGCCAGTTTGGTCAATGTGTAAATTTGCCATAACATCTACCAAAATGCTTCTCTGGATAAGGCACTGAATTGAAAGTGGCTTTGAGTTGAGATGAGCCCATGAAAAGTTGAATAGGTTGTTAAAATAAGTAAAGAATTTCATAAAGAAAATCAATAAATGAATAAAGTTCTGTAAACTAGAGATTGTGATGTTGTGACCTAAGCCTGTAAAGAGAGACAGCCGAACCACAGCTATCGCCTGCAGTGACAGAAGAAAACAGTACCATACAGTCTTTTGACCATCGGGGGCAGTGTTGAGCGCTTGCTAAACAGAGTAGAATATATGGTGGTTAATGGGGCTAAATGCTATAAATGATATTAATGATGAAGACATAATTATAAGTTGAGGTGAAATTGATCATGGAAAAAAATTCAGGCAAAACTGTACAGTATTGCATATTTCAAGGCATTATTATTAGCAAATTCCATTTGGTATGACTGATTTGCAATTTGTGTGACACGGTGGAAATCTGGCCTGCACCCATTTCTTGTGTGGCAGTGGCCAAACCCAGTGTCCTTTGCTTACATCTTGGTGAAAACAAGGATATGCAGCAGCCATTAATCCACTTTTAGCTGTATCATTGTTTGTATTTTGTTTTCCTGAGGTTTGCATTATACACATGCGCATTTGCTTCATCCATTAAATAATGTGTGCTCAGATGAGATGGATAGGTAGTGTGATTACTACAGCCAAGGTTGTTTTATCTGTTGTGACCTCCAATACAGTAACGTTAAGTTCACAGTAGCAAACATATCAGCTGCACACTGTGGTCTGCTACTACCACCACTACTACCACTAATGCCGGTAATATGGTAATAATGATGAATGTAACAATGAACAAAATTACAATGTGAAGTTAAAATGATCAAAAAAACAGCATATCATACTGTTTGTGTTTACTGACATAATAAAAGATTGGTCATGGCACTTGAATAGGTACCAGCACCATCCCTGCCATAATGAATTTCTGAATGCAAAAGCCCCATTAGTGGATGTGCTCACACTAATCATGGGCTCTGGTTCCACACGAGCCCAGTGGCTGTCCTGTAATGCAGCCCTGTCTTTGATCTGGGCTCTGTGTTTGCACTGGACACACTAATTGGTCTATGATAGGCTTTAGCTTTGATCCTGTCCTGGAGGCACAGCAGCTCACCATTTCTCAAAGAAATAGGCACACTAACCCTCATCACTGCCACATCTTGCATGATGAGTGTGCATGTGTACATTTGGGCAATTACATTTCACGTCAGCAGATCAAAAAACATTGGGAAAAAAACCTGCGCCCCTTTTTACTATATTATTTTAAGCCAAATGGAGTGGACACACTTTTCAGAGAGCTCTCAGTCATATTTATTCATGTGCCCCTCTCTTGATCAAACAGCAGGTTTTGAGTTTGTTCTGGATGGAGAGAAATCAATCCCCTTCTCTGCCAGGGGATGATGGCATTGTGAATGGTACTACTTCTCTGCTGTCAGCTGAGTAGAGTCATCCAGTCCAGGCTGTGAGAGGAAGCTTTCTTATTCCTGCTTTATTGCACTGCTAAAAACAATATATTGTCTTAAATAGGCTCATAACTGTGAAAGGTCTGTAGAACTTGGATGTGCATGCACCCTTGATTTGTTATTCATTCATGGTTTGTTGTAGTGAGTAAACCTACCTTATCTAATAAGCCATCAGTTATGTACTTTCAAGTCTTTATTCTTAGCACCATTCATCAGGTGCACTGTACCAGTAATTATCTTTGCCAAAGTCTGAATTTACTGTAGGCAGAAAAGCAGCCCAATGATCTGTTGCAGCAATTAAGCCTACTGGCTTTAAGCACACTGAAACAACATGCTTACCACATGAAAAGAAGGTACATGTGACACTGGACGCTTCTCCTTCCCCTCTCACACCTTCAGCCTTCATTATGCACCATGAACACACTGACTCAATGTTCTATGGGAACAGAGAGAGCCACAGCTGGAAACACAATGTACTCTTTATGTGTTTATATAAACCACTGTACAGTCTCTGCTGCATTTGATTATGGAGATATTTTATATTTGCATGCCTCGCATCTACTTTGAAGAGTATAGGAGGCAGCGGTGCCTTGTGTTTTATTACAGGACATAACTGTCATATACACCATTGTGATTTAGGCTTACACAGGATGAAAAAGTTGGCTGGCCTTCAACAACAAGAACAAGAGTGCAATGCACTGCATTTATCTGGAAGGCTCTCCTTATGAAGCAACCTCTTTACCTCAAATCCGTCTTCTAAATGCTCATTAAAGTGTGGAGGTACGACATTATCTGCTCATCTAATGATACATACCATCCTTTCACATAAGAACCTTGTCTTTCATACTCTCATGTTTTGCTAATTACATTAACCACCTCATCTTTGAAAATGATAATAAGCAACATCACAGACAAAACTCCAAATCCAATTATGTTGCTATGCTAACCATGCAATCATTACATTAATTGGTCTGTACTCCACACACTTAGCTAGCTACCTACATTCAGCTGTGCAAAAAGTGATCACAATTCATACCTTGTTTGAAAACTGCTCATGTAAAAGTCAGTCGCCCATTACAACATTACTTAAGTTTACATCTAAATCAGGGCTTAAAGCATTGTTGTTTGCTACAGCTTACCAATGAAATACATACATTACCGCCTTCAATCACAAAGTCATATTTTTGCACCTTTTGTTTCTGCTTTTATTGTTTTTAAACTTGTCGTGCTTTGCTTTTCTTTTTAATGTTTTAATTTTTTTCTGCTTTTATTGATTTTACACTTTTCACATTTTCTCATAGTTTAATTTTTCTTTAGGTCAGTATTTTTTAATGTAAATGACTTTGAATTGCTTTGTGTATGAATGGTGCTATGCTTTGCCTTAAGTAGTCCTAAAAAATAGTCCTAATTTTCTCCTAACGCCCATAGCCTACCTAGTTTTGCTTCCTTTGAGCTGCTCTCCATGAAGCTGTCCTGCCTCATCTCTCCTCATTGTAGGTCTCTATCACCCCCCAGGGCCCTATACGCAGTTTCTAAATGCATTCTCTGAATTTATCTTTGATATAACTAGAGTGAGTAAAATCCTGATACTAGGGGACTTATGTATCCACCATCAATCAAACAGTTGTGATGCTCTTAATAAAGCTTTTACAGCTATCTTTGACACTTTGGGTTTTGACCAACGTGTCCATGGACTCATTCATTCTAATGGTAACACATTACATCTTATTCTCTCTCGCAGCCTTGATAGCTGTGGTAAGTGAACTGTCAAGCAGCAATCTGCCCATGTTAGTAACTTCTGCAGGGGGAAAATATGATAGGGTTTTTCCATTGGCACTTTTGGTCGTGCCAAGTCAAACCATACCAGGCTGATTTGCATTTCCATTACAGGTTTAAGCATGCCGAGTTGTGCCGAGCCGCACCCAAGACTGACCATCTCCAGAGCAGGATGCTGGACCCGCCCTGAAAGTCAGAGGGCGTGATCCTCATTCATTGGTCAGAGAGAACTTGAAGAGCTCTTATAACCACAGGTGACTGACAGGATTTCGCTGTTAGCTAAAGGCATACCTTAAAGGGTTAATGACACATCACCTGAAAACAGAGAGCTCAGCTTTTCTGATGGCTGATGGGTGACCTGCATAAAACTGAGTCAAACACCAAACAGGTTTTCAGGTGATTTGTCATCCGATCACATTGGTCTGCACAACGCCATTCAAGGAAATGTTCAACAGCGCCCTCTGCAGCCACAGATTTCAGTGTAACGCCTGACCAGATCAGTAAAAATCAAGGTGGTGGCAGTTTCATGCATTTTGGTGTTCCTGCAGCCTTACCAAGGTAAGAGAATATTTGCTCTATCATCCCATCAGTATCTTTATGTGGCATGTCTACAATAATATGGAGCTTGTTGAGGAAGAAAATTTTAGGAAATCATTCTGTCAGTGTACTGGCAGAAGCAAAAATTAAACACTTAAGGGGAAATTTAACAGGAAACACAAGCAGAATTTTTGTCTTTGTCTTTGTGTCATGCATTTTTTCACCTCAGCAGAGTTATTTTACTGAAAGTATGACTTGTGACAGAAATGTTGAAAGCCCTTTGATGTTGTGCCGTGGCTCTGCCCAGCGCTCACATTCCCACTCCGGGACACCGCAAACTGCTTCCAGCTGTTAGTTGCCATTGTAGTTTGACTATCACTCGCAATCTCTCAGGACGGTGTACTTTGAAGCTGCAGAACGTGTGGGCAGGGGAACAGATTACATATGCTACAGCAACTTTGGTTAATTAAGCCATCCAGGGAGCCCTTTGTTTTATCTTTAACATACTGCAAAGGCCTGCTGCTGTAGCTCCTCCATCAAACGCTTGCACTAATAACACAGCTTACCTGAGCTCTGGATTCACATCCGCCCCCCACAGGTTGTTGCACGGTGTCATAAGTGGCATGGCTGAATTGAGCACAAGACGGATTCTCCTGTGAGGCGGGGACGGTGTAACAACCCAATGGAGGCTCCTTATGTTCAAGAAAATCCATGTTGGCACAGAAGCTGTAGCTGTTGTAGAGTTGGGTGCAACAGACCCTTAATTGGTTTGCAGTACTATAACATCATATGTGTGGTGAAAAAGTGACACTGACGAGACAAAGAAGTTTTAAAGTTGTATTGTTTTTGCTTGAGGAAGAAAATAAATATGCATAAGTGTGAACATCTATGGCTTTAATTTAGGGAGGTCAACAAGAAAACTGCAGCTTTTCCATCTCTGCAACAGTACACCATAATACGCCCGGGGTGGACCGTTTGGTCAGTCAAGTCAAACAATGTACAAATCCCTCATAGAGAGCCTCTGTGAGCAATAGATAGATCAAACCCACAGTATAAGCTCTAGCATGTTTATCAGAAAGGCTCTTTAGATCAATGGCCTTTCAAACCAGCTTTAGTGTGCCCCCACTGGGAAGTTGCAGGGAATTAGATGTCATTCTTGTTCTCTGAAATAAAACAGGCCTGTTTCTGAGAGTTAAAGCTTTGTGGTCAACCAGTAAAAAGGGCAGCAGCTTTGGGTGGAGCTCCCTTCTCCACAATGGGGATTATGCTGCGATAAAGCTGCAATAACACAGCGTGCCCTTGATTTTGTGGTGGTGGGTGCTATGTGATATGAGACCCTACAACTTGCATGACACTTAATATCTTGGGCCATAATTCAAAACCATGACATTGTTAGAGAACATGCAAAGGGCAATTCATTTCATTTTTATGAGCGGAATATGAGCAAGGACCTGATGAACATAATATAGAATCTGATCAATATTAAAGATTTAAGATAAAGGGCTGTTCATTTTAAACAGATGATTCTCTTGAGTTTTAAGCGGTACCTCAGTCGCTTGGAACAATGATGCGGTTTGTTCAGTGACTATTATTTTCAATTAGACTGAATTTTCACTGAAAATATAAAAATATACTAGAAATGGGTCATTCAGTGAACATGATTATGCACATCAAACTCCATTCAGTGACTTTATTTAGACACAGGCAAACTCAAAGCAAATCAACAATCCCAAAGCTCAATGTGGAAAACATAGCAATTCCTTAAACATCATTAACTTTGGTGTGTATAATGCACTGAGTTTCAGTTTGCTGAACAAATGACTAAACATTTTGTTCCAAAAACTTGTTGTAAGCCCATCACCTTCACACATAATATGCATGAATAGAACAGAGAGAACAGAAGCATCTTGTGCAACCAAATTGGAAATAAACAAATCCATAAAATGACCCAGTACTTTTTTCAGCTGCAAATTTTTGGCAAACACTGACTCTTCTTCAACAAATATATAACTGCACATGAGACTAACAAATCACCGTCTTGTCATATGTAAAAAGTATGGATTTGTGAATGCAAAAACATAGATTTGGCATAATTAGCTCTGGCGTAATTTGCTAGAAGTTTGCTTCAAACCATGTTCGTGAAGTGTCCATTTTTCTACAGACAATTGCAATTTTTACACTACCTCATATTTTCTGACCACAACAACAATGGATAAATGGGTTCAATTCACACCCATCCTTAACACTTAAAACAGCCCATTTCCTCCACACTGGGCATAGTGACCTTGCTTGAACTATGTTGATCTGTTCTTCAGTTTCTATTCTTTTCTGAAGCTCTTCAAATTACATTTGTAGCAAATTAGAAGTGTTGTTGTGGCAACTTTAAGATGGGCCCATGTCTGTTAAAGTTGCTACTGTACCCATTTTTGTAAATTTACACAACTCAGTGTGTCCTCAGAGCCTGACGCCAATCAGAGGTTTTCAAAGTGGCAGGCAGGCCTCTGCAGAGGGGCACCACACAATCTCAGGGGAGGCCTAGAGACTGAGGGTGAAAAAGATGTTCATGAAAGATAATAAATCCATTTTTCATTTGTTATCAAAAGGAGATTGTGCTCCAATAGCTTAAATATCTGACATTTGGTTTAAGAGGTGGTTCAGAGAGTTCTAGGCCTGTTTCTCATTCTATTTTCTTTGGAGTCAGCCCTTTTTTTGTATTTGCATGCAGTTTGAAATTATGTAGCACAGCGGTATCGGAACATAACTATTAAATATCTGTGGCATCAAACAGCAGCTACATGATCCCACAGCCGTCCATGAGCTGAGCCTTTTTGAAGGGTGGCCCACAGTCTCACATATGTAATAAAAAGCATGCTGAGTTCGTAATTTTCCTACAAAAACAGCACTAAAGTATTGTCTGGAGCTTCCCCTAAATTACAAATATGCAAATATATCATTGTCCCCGACCTGATGAAACTGGAGGGCAGGGACTTTGAATATGTGCACATCCATTTGTCACACAGTGGTTTAACTTCCAAACAGATGCTCGGATTTCACCAAATTTAGTGAGGGAGTCCATGGTCATGGGCCAAGGAAGAAGAGCCTAACTTTTCACGGAGCTTGGCCTAAAGGGGCTATGGTAGTCTATCACAAAAGACTCATAGCTTCCCAGTGGATTAGCCTAACATGACAAAGGTTTGATGCAAGGTTTGTCCTGGGCTAAACAACACCATATACAGTATGCATCTCACACTGATTGGACAACGCCCACTTCCTTCCGGGCCACACTCACTTCAGTGTTTTGTAATTCCTCCAAAGGGAGCCTCGCGGGGCGTCCTCTGACCTGTAGCTGTGGGTGCACTGTGGTGAGGGACAACAATGTTGAAATTGATTACAATAAAGCAAGAAATAATAAATCTTATCCTTTTTTTTTTATTCATTCACTTATTCACCATGGTTTAGAACACACCAAGGAACAATAGCTCTTGTTTCATGACAAATGTACAGATTAGTAATAAAAGCAAAAAGCTGTAGTCAAGTTTGGGCTAACTAGCAAAGAAGTTAGTGTGCTAAACGAAGCATGACTCACAATGTGGTGGCAGAGATTTGAGTTGCACTTAATGAGGGGATATAATGTGTAGAGCACCATTTAACTGGGAGACAGAGACAGTGGCCAGATTTGTGGCTATGCTAAGGAAACTATCCAAACACTGAACACGTCCAGGCACAGGTTAAAAAAATGAGGTGAGACAGCAGAACTTTCTACATAGTGATGGCTGTATAGAAAGCTATTAATATTTGTGTTTCTATGGAAACAGCACTCAAGAAAGGAGGTGTAATGGACACACTGAGAGGCTGCCAGGGTCCATGACAAAAGGTAATTATTCAGCCACTCTGGGACACTTATGGCTTGCAAAGATAAGACTGAAAACTTTCACCTCTGCCAGCCTGCAGGTGCACACAGGTGAAGAGTCAGGTTAGCAACTTACCATCACAATACACAAAGGGCTCTGCAGAGTCTGTCAACTTCCTATCACATCAGCTTTAGTGATTATCCCACACACTATGGATCAGATCTTGGTGTGATTACTTAGACAGTATGACCATGGTCAAATTTCTTCAAACAGTTTGTGTAATACTGTGTAATCCAAGTGGTTTGGATGATGGCAGCATGAGTCCAAAAAGTCTATTGGCCCTTTCCATCTGCAAGAACGTAGCAAGACATGTTGTGCCAGGAGGCTATTTCATGGTTTCTGGAAGTGTTTCCATTGGCAACGACGCAATTACAGGTAAAGTTCCTGGAAACTGATTTCAGGCCTGCTCAGGAGGCGATACTAATGCTGCAATCCCTTGCAAGTTGGAGGTCAATAGTTCGAAGTTGGTATTTCTGACTTTGGATCTAAATGCATCCCAGTGCTGGAAAACATGGACACCCCCAGCAAACTGATGAGACAGGAGGAGTAGGCTAGTTCTGCATGCACACAAAGACTTCTATCAAGCACAAATGAGCAGAACCACTGGAAACAGAAAGGGCAGCCACCAAGTTGTTACAGTATATAAAGTAAAAACTTGATGAAAAAGTAATTCTGCTTACAGTTCATGTGTGTCATCATTTTTGCTGTGACGTCATGTCTCGGGTGGTGGATCTTGCTGAAGTTTCCATCAAGATTCCATTACTCTTTTCAGTGTCGGAGTTTGTTTTATTCTGAGTTGTGAGTACAATGGATCGCAGGATTTAGCCTGAGAACCTGGAACTTTAAGGAAGAGCTAGCAGGGCCATTGATTTTGATTGGTCAAATGTTAACTTCACAATACTTCTATAAACATGCATTATCATTATAGGGCTATAACACAAAGCAGCCAGTGCCAAAAAAAAGGTTAAATAGAAAATAAGTTTTTCAGTATTTGGCAGGAGCTCAAGTCTGTAAGAAATGAAAATGTGTCCTCAAAAATTTCTCCAGCGTTTGGGAGAGGTATTGAGTATCAAACAATGGAGAAAAAAATTATGTCAGTGTCATGGTCTCTGGTTTATTCCTTGCGTTTCCAGCATATCCCTTTTCCCTGTGTCTCCTGT
>OMLB01001384.1:15149-28823 GCA_900302555.1 Myripristis jacobus
CTCCTATTTAATATGAGTTTGAATGTGATTGGTTAATTTTGTGCACAGCCACATTCCCAGTTATAAGAGGGTGTGCACACTTGTGCAACCACATTATTTCAGTTTTTTATTTTTATTTCCTCCCTGTAAAAGATTTCATTTAGTTTTTCAACTGAGTTGTACAGGTTATAGGTCACATTAAAGGTGGAAAAAATTCTGAAATGATTTATCTTGGTCTCATTTTTTTACATGACAAAAACCTGGCATTTTAAGAGGGGTGTGTAGACTTTTTATATCCACTGTATGCAAGCTCCACATTTCTACCTCAGTTTGCTCTTTGATGTTCATGTTTGGATACCCATTTTAAATAATTCAGCATTAAATTAGCTTTTCAATTTTTTAATATAAATGCTGTGCATTATTTATCAATGGTATCTTACTACTGTAATTTAGTAGTGCATTTTAAAATTTTAGAACCAGAAGGCGCAGTTGATTGATGCCCTCACGTTTGACAGATTCTTCTTTTTAAAGATTAAACTGAAGCTACAACTGAAAAATGCCATGCACCAGATGCATAAAATTCAATGGAGATTCAAGACTAAAAATCTGTGTATGCACAAAAGCAGGACTTATAATAATATTATAGTGTAAATTTCCTTTCATGTTATTTTCAGCCACATTCCCATCGGCCTGCAGCCAGAATTGATGTATGCATGATGTGAGGTATTCTATACACACACTCTTACTGTGCATCCTTTTTTCATAAATGCCAATTTCTGCGCAGGAAACGGCGTATACATGTTTTTGTGCATATGTATCATTTATGCACCTTGGCCCCAGGGCTATCATGAAAAATTAGCTGATTGACCCAGCACACACGCAGGCCTTCTCTAATCTGTGTTGTGGGTTTTGATTGTACCCCACTGATTACTGTTAGCACATTAGCACCCTGTTATTGGAGTGTACGGGGGACAAAAAGTAATTTTGTAATCAACTTGAGAGGCTCTTACTACAGGCCTGACTTAATCAGCTGACTCCTCACAGCCTGGCTAAGGCTTTCATGCTGGGAGATGAACATAAGAGATGAGGGAAAAGTCAGAAGCAGCCAGACATTGTGCTTATTGTTGATTGTTGTGATATTGTTGATCAGGACCTCTAAGTTCAGGCAGTGTCCAGGTTTGGAACCTTATGACAAGGAACATCAACTCTGTGTAGATGGTTATTTTTGCCTGTTATAATCTGGATTCAAGCTGAGCCAATGAACAATAATTACCAATTTACTCACAAATAGGAGGTTGATGATTTCCCTCTGAGACCATTTTAATTTGTTTGTATATATTTTTTAAAAATATATCTTACAATACACCCAAGGTAGTTTTTGAGATGCCAATATTTCAATATGGTTTTAGATTCAGCTCTGTTTCAATACAATGCAGTGTGCTGAAATATGATGCTACATTATATGATACACTGTGATTCAGTATGGTGTAGTTCTATTTTTCTGCAGCTCCTGTTTTGTCATTGCTTGCAAGAATGAATCTGGATGGATAAATCCAGTTATTTGTGAGAGAGAAGGATGTGCATTAAAATGATTTCCTTCGCATTATGATAATACCATCCTCTCTGCAATCACATTTGTTGATATCAAAAAATGAAACTCTACTGACTCAAAATTAAAGGCTATTGTTTTTTGTGTGTTTTGTTTTGATAATACATCATCGCTATGTTTCCAAATGTGAGGGCTTCAGTAATTGATTTTGACAGTTTAGAGTTGTTGGTGAGTGGAGCCCACAATAACATTTTGATAAGTTTTTCATCATGAGCATTACCGCTGGCTAGGGCCAGATCAGGAAGGGCAAGCTGGAACATTGTCTCCTTTTATCATGTTTTTTTCCATCTGCATTATAAAAACCAAATTGGGCCTTGCGATTTTTAGGTATTTGGTCCATCAGGTGACATTCTTGACAAACAGATAGATCAGTGGAAATCGATTGAAATCAATTGCTAGTTTGACCGATGGTTTAAAGTGAACAAGTCGAATCAGTTCAGTGATGGGACTGAATACACATTTCATTCTCTGCTGTTGGACTGTGTTCTGCACAATACTGAATAAGCTGGCAAGCTTTTAAACACAAAACAGTTATTTGGGACAAATCCAGTTGCTCACTGCTTACCTCAGCAGTGACCTCAGCACTGGCTGGTGACTCATAAAAAGGCGTGTTATCAACCACTGTGTCAAGAAACTCACAAATTCTCCAACTTGTTTTATTTCTATTTGTCATCATTTTTATGTAACACTCAAACAGCACACTTTAGTCAAAAGACAAGGCACAAATTGTGATGGAGATGGAAAAGAGCAAGGTTCTGGTCAACTCTCAGAGTGAAGAGGATACGTTGTATCAGTGCAGCGAAAAGGGACCTAATGTGACCTACAGAGAAAATTCCTTTACACAAAAGTGACTGATTGGTTCATAGGAGCTGAAGTGACTGCAGATTTCATTATAAAGCCCCACAAAGGCAGTATGCATACATGCGTGCAACAAACAGAGAGAGCATTGCTGCAAATGACTTGTAAGAAAGGAGAAAGCTGCTTTCTTTTTAAGCAAAGGGTGAGAGGTGAGGTGATGTGATTCCTTCTGTGTATGTGTGATGCAACTGTTTGAATCAGTGCAAGTGCAATTTTAGATTTTAAGCCTGGCATACTGATTCAAATCAGCGATTATTCTTATACCCATACTCGTCGGCAAACTATAACTGGATTCCTTCCCTTCGGTGAGTATTAGCGGTGCATCCCCCTCAGTCAGTCTGAGATAGAAGAGGTGTAACAAATGTGTCAGGCAGGGCAGAAGGTGGAGCGCTGTGAGTGACGTGTAGTCTCATGTCTCATCCCTTTATCAGTGACTTGAATCTGGATGTGCCTGTTATATTTTGTCGCTCCAGGTAACATTTATAGTCATACAGCTCTGTCAGAATTGGAGCACCTGAGGCTCTCCACAAGCATCCTTAACAGAGAAAGAGAGAGAGAGAGAGAGGGAGAGTTCAGGGTGGGGTTTCACATGCCTGTATTTTCTCTATTTTTGTCATCTGAAGGAAAGAAGTAACAGTAAGCCAGCAGATTAAGTGGCTGAAGTTTGCAAATTCCCTTTAATGTGTGCAGGCCTTTTAAATGTCATAAGGCATTAATATAATACCTACGCATTAGTATTGAACATTTTGTTGGATGGAAGATTCTTTACTCCAACTAATATTTCAAGATTTCAAGGAGAAAATTTTAGGGCTTTTTGAGTGCAAGTAACTGGCCTTCAATAAATCCATCAATAAAAACTTGAAACATTATGTAAAGGTAGCTGTGACCTTGTGAAATCGGGGGCACTGAAGATTTCACAACATCCAAACAAAATCCCTTGATTTTCAAATTCAAATTTTTGGTTGAATACACACCTTGTACTGTTCCTCCTCTACTGCTAACATAGTCGGCACCATTCATAAACCACAGAACTGATAATTGGCTGCATACAGTAAATGTTTCCCCAGGGACTATTTTCCCAAGCGGAATGAGCATTTCACTCCTCAAAGTGTCAAATCATCAAAACACAACAGTGCTGCTGCTTTTAGGAAAACTCATGTGGAGGACTTTATTACAGTGATGGAATACTGGTGTGAAGAAAGTTTGAAGTCTCTGAAAGTTCATTTTCATACCATAGTGGGATTAATGGAAAGCAATGGCTGGGGAAAAGGGAGGAGAAATAATACAGAAGCTCTAAAATATGAGAGCTTTCGTTGGGAAAAGATGAGCAGAAATATGAAGTATATTCATTTTGTAGCTACTGGGCTAAATATGCAAAAACACTGGATTGGCCCTTTAACTTTCTTTTTTTAACACTAGTTTTTATCATTATAAACAAAGTAAACCCTTGTTATTATAAACTGTACTGAGTGGGTGGCAGAGTTTTCACTTCTTCCCATTCATGGGCATCGTTATGTCCATATTATCTGTATTTCTCAGCGAGCTGAACTCAGACTTCTTTTGAATTCATGGAGAAATACCTCAGTTTGTGTGCCTTGACTCTTTAAAGCTGTGATTACAAGACTTGGTTAGTAATATCCAAATGTAGTGTCAGCTTGTGTGCTCTGTAGCTCATAAAACCCAAATGTTTTCCTGTGTGAAATCCCTGCGATGACACATGAAAGCAAGAATGCAAAACCCTTCTCCCTTTTTCACACAAGTAACTGTAAATTATCAAAAGTGATAAAGCGCTGCTGCAGCTGCTCTCTGGATATACAGGCTGGGATCACTGTATGGCTGCAGTCAGCTTTATTAATGAGAATTATTCACTGTGTCCCTTAGTTTATGGCTTTTAAGTGAAAGACGATTAGCTTATCCAAGCCAAAAATTGTGCTATGTTAACTTCAAGGAATATTGGTTAAAAAGACCAATTACATATGTAAGACAGGAAGCCAAATGTACACTCAGTGAACAATAACAAGCAATCCTTTTGGAGTCAAAAATAGGCCGCTGTTGAGGTAATGGATTATGTGGATACCAAGGCAATTACACCTCTCCTACGCACACAGGCCTGGTTAATTGAGCTCCATCTCATTGTGCCCTTTTCACACACCCCCTGCCCTGTTCTCCACCTTGCGTAGGTTAATTGAACCACACCAAGCAAGTTATTTTCAGATCTGCAGGTAAATGGGTCGTATTTTACACTCATATGGCAAGTTTATAAGTGCTTCCATGACAGAGGTAGATGGAGCCTTTTCTTTTTATAGCGCCCGGTAATTGTGTGATTGTTAACGAGTGAAGTGACACTCAATATTCAAGTCGACACTCATTCGGTCATTTGCATTTATTAAAAAACACCCACAGAATTTCCGCGAGCGAGCTCACTATGTAGTCAGAGGTATTTTCTATCATTTATTTCACTAGAGATGGAGAGATTTGAAGCTTGCTTCAAATACAGACTCAATAAAGATTACATAAACATTATTCACAGCTCCAAACTGTGGGAGAGATTTTTGTTAGGGGAATGACTAAACATGGGGCTCTACTATAGAGCGGGCTAATCAATAATAAAATAAAAGACTAATAAAAGACTAACATTTATAATTAATTAGCAGTAACACAAGGTTCTTGGATATTTAGCAGACACTTTGCCTTGAAATACGTCTTTCACCAGTTTTTAATGCCTTACCAAGTGTGTAGGAAAAGCTACCATTCCACCAGTCAGTTTATGATGTAGGAACATAAGCATGCAATTAACCATTTTATCAGTTTATAATAGGAATATAATGGGAACAGCATTTAAATTCCACAGAGTCATTTAGAATTGTCCCCACTGCAGCCATCCATGGTGGCAGAGGAGTGTGTGCTGCAGGAGCAGTGCAACAGCATGGGACACATCTCATTCACCTGTCACCTGGCAGACGGATTTCCAAAAAGACTATTATTTGACATGTTCATCTGGAAATAAACATGTAACTTGGATAGGAAAGTGACATTTTGTACAAACTAATAAATAAACAAAGTTGACAAAATTTCCAAGATTAAAAATCGTAAATTTATGAGAAAAAAAACTTGGATATTCTCTGAGATTAAAGTGATAGATTTATGAGGAAAAAAGTCACAAATTACGAGCAAAAAACTTGTAAAAATCAAAAATAAATAAAATAAAAAATAAAATAAAATAAAACAATTTCTGAGTTTCTCTTGCAAATTTGTGATGTAATAATCTCAGAATTTTCAAGTTTTTTTCTCATAAATTTGTTTATTACGTGCCCACTCTCACCAATTTCTTCCCCAACAATGGCCCTGTTACGCTGTCATAACACATTCATTTTCACATTTTTTTTCTCATAAATGCAGGACTTTAATATCAGAGAATTTCAGATTTTTTTTTTTTTTTGCAAAATTGCGACTTTATAATTTCATTTTTATTTTTTCTCATAGATTTGGGATAATTTTTTTCCCTACAATGTCCCTAATATACCACTCAGATAATTCATGAATTTAATTGATTAAATAAACAAATTAATCATAAGATGCCTTTCCTCTGTGCGCAAAATGATCATGTTAGAAACATTTGCTTGGAAATGGAAGAAAATCACAAGCACGAGGGATTTTAAAACAAATGACCTTTTCACAGCAGTCATTTTGACATGACATAGTAAGGTAAACGTGTCACTAATGACACACATGTCCGTTCTGCTCTGGTCCATTTAGCTCTCACAGAGCCCGGCTCCTGCTGCTGTTCCTGCTGGCTCACTGGAAACACTCCACTGCACTGACACGGGACACAACCAAAATTAATGTCTTTAGTAACACCTGTGTTTACTTGCTATTCACGTCAGATGGCTACTGTGGAAAAGCTCGACTACAGTAAACAGAGTAAACAGAGGACAGGGGCTATGGTGTGTGTTTGAGTGCTCGACCTCTTGACACACCAAAGCTAAATAAGAGAGGGGATATGAAGGAGGCCAGCAGATCCATTAGCAAACACTGATGCATAGAGGAGCTTCCCTTCATCAGTGGTCATGCTGTGCTCATCAGTATGGATGCTGTATTTTCTTTGGTGGTAAGTGAGGTTTCTATCTACTCTCAGCCTCTAGTTCATTTGGAGAATGTTTTTCTTATTGTAGATAAGTTCATCTAAATGTGCTATATTCTGTCCTCAAGGTTTATTTTCCTTTTTGTCTATAGCCGCATGTCTGACACTATTTTTTAACAAATACAAAAGCTAATTGATGATATTGCCTGAAGATCTAAATCAAATCCAGATCATTGGAAGTGGGCCAGACACTGTATACTTTTGTATTCTTCTCTCTGTCCTGAAATGTATTAGCTGTCATATTCAGTGAACTTAAGCATCTTTTTTTTTTTAACGTCCTAATTATTCATGGGCTATAATTAGAAATAATTGTCTCAAATGACTCTGCATTTAGTTGAAGAACAGCCGTTGGAATGGCGACAAATGTGCCAACACATCTTGGCACGGTGAGGGGGAGAGCTTGCCTCTGCTGCACCTTCCTTCATTACCGGAAACGGCCACACTTGGCTTCTGTGCTGCACCGAACCAGCCAGCCAGACGAGTTGAATTCATTTATGCACACTCAAGTGCTTTCACTCCAGTTTTAAGAGCCAAAAAGTAAAGTGTAGCTTTTTCTCCTGTGCCAGTGTTTTTGATATCAGTTCATAAAGGAGCTAAATGAGGATGGATGAATGAGGATGGAGGAATGTCTCGCTGAATGGACAGAGCCTCAGTCAAGTGTTATGACAGATGTGTATTGTTCAGGGATGGAGTCAATGTCTGATTGACTTTCCTGCATTTTTAATACAGTATCAAACATGTTCGAACTTAATTTTGAGTATTTCATGAATTTCATGACGTACACTCAGTGGCCACTTTATCAGCTCCACCTGTACAATCTAATGCAGTTCAGTGCAACAGCTCTGCCATAAATTCTACCTTTTAAGAAAGTTTATAGTGTTCAGTTTTAGTTGACGTTGTGGAGAATGTGTAAATTTTATTCTGTGTTTATTAATAATAAATGGAATTTATATAGTGCTTTTCTGAGTACTCAAAGATGTTTATTGTTGAGTTTGTAGTTTGCAGAGGTCTTGTGCTGGACTCCATTATACTGAGAGGTGTATAATGAGGGTCAGCTGGTGAAGAAAATGTGTCACTCGCTTTAGGGGCAGTGACCTTGCCACTCCCCCCAAGGTCCATGTGGCTGCTCATATCCATTTCAGAACCTTCCTCCAGGCAGACAACAGCACTAAGGCAGCTGTAAGCCCCCCTGCCTGCAGGTTTAGCCCCCACGCTGCAGCCCATGTTCTGCCTAAGCTTAGCGTTTTCACTCTCCTTCCAGGCTTCATGATGATGGACTGACCTTGTGACCGCAGTCAAGAAAGATTCCATTCCCCTTTGTCGTTTGAAAACCCAGCTCTTCAGGCAGCTCCTCACCTCCCCTGCAACCTTACCTCCTCTGACCGGTGACAGATCTTGTGCCTGTGTCATAAAACTCAAAACTGCTAAGATTATAAAGTCACAAATTTATGAGAAGAAAATGGGAGGAAAAAATAGTCTTTCTTTTACTTTTTTGAGTTTTTTCCTCAGGAATCTGTCAGTTTTTTCTCAGAAATTTACCACTTTAATATCAGAGAATATCCACCTTTTTTCATGTAAATTTACAACTTTAATCTCAGAAATTCAGAGTTTCTTTCTTGGAACACAAATAAATAATCAAATAACAAATAGCTTACTAAATTACTAAATTAATAGGTTATACTTTTATTTATTTTATTTTTCATTAAAATCTGTACTTATAAATTTTTTTTTTCATCATGACAGACAAAAACTGGCAATGTCAGAAACAAACACTTTCGCCTGCTTTCATTCAGTCTTCCTTCAAATGGAGGTGTGTTGCAGTTTCTTAGGCTGTGAAGCCATTTTGTGAGAAAATAAAACAGAGAGTGATCCTTTATCCAAGGAATTTCTTAAATTACAACGCGCCAAGTATGTGAAGTGCACCGCTATTTTGAAATAAGCACTTAAATTTGTTTCTTCCCCAGCTCTCTGAGGGTGAGGTCAGATCAGTTCAGGGTGAGCGGAACAATGGCATCACTGTTCGGCAGCTCCTTCTTTTTCCAGTGAGAGTTGACACAGCCATGCAAGTCAAGCTATTCCTCATGAGAGCCACAGAGGCTGCAGTGCACCATGATGCCCTCTGGCCTTTTGTGTTGAGGAAATGATAACCACTGAAGTTGGAGTGGGAAGAGGAAACAAATGGATCCAGTGGCACGTTGTACAAGTTTACATTTTTTTCCTATCAAACTCTGACAGTGTTCTTCATTCATGACTGCTGCCGGAAATCTTCTGGCATTATCCCAATGTTTGGCCTTCATACAATCCGGAAAACACAAGAAAAGCATTTTTTATTTAATAATACACACTGCTGCACACTTTGAATACACTTAGTGAAAGTGACTGTTCCCTATGATTTTTGAAGCATTCATTCTTAAAGTTAAGCACCCGATGACCTTTCTACAATTGGACTATTTTCAACAAAGGGGAAGGTGGGTTGAAGTAAAAACTATAATTCTTTGAAAAAGTCAATGACATGATTGTCTGTGAAAGGAATTGTGTGTGCGTACCTCTTAGATGGCTCCTTTTTCTTTCCTAAGGAGAATCGATCGTCTGTTGTTGTCGTCTGTTGTTTTTTTATGGCTAAAGAGACACAGAGTAGTACGACAACATATTAGGGGGAAAAAAATTATGGATCTGGGTGAGGGGGGATAATATTCTGAGAAAAAAACCTCTGAATTTCCAAGATTAAAGTTGGAAATTTATGAGAAAAAAAACTCTTGAGAAAATGACTTGAAAATTCTGTGATATAATGTCATAAATTTACAAATGGAATGGTCTCACAAATTACTAATCAGCAGAACTTCCTTGGTCCTAAATCTGACAGTATAAGAGAAACGATATTCTGAGGGGTTTTTTTCATAAATTTCTGACTTTAATCTAGAAAATTAAAGTTTTTTTCTCTCAGTATTTACCTACCCCACCAACTCCTCCCCGGCTTCATTATTTTTTTTTCTACAACAGCCCCAATACGCTGTCATGCAGTTGTACATATCACATATCACAATACATATCATTATACATGACATGTCACAGTAATAATGTAATATTGATATATCGGCAGGTCCTAATTATAAAGTCATGGAACTATACATGAGAGATAAGAAGTGAAGTTACTTTATAACAGTGGTGTTCACATGACTCTAGCATATTCCTGATTGGTGGAACTTACAGTGTTACAACTAATCCCATGTTACAATTATACCTGGTCTCTCCTGCTCAGCTTAGTAACAGCAATCAGTTGAATATTAATATTGAATATTAACATTGGAAGATGCAAATGAAGTGTTACCAATTACTCACATCAGAATTTGGAATCAACAAGATAGATTCTCTATTTTTGCCGATCTCTGGTGTGCTGTTGGCCCTTGGTGTACGGCCACTCCTATGCTGAAATGCCGTACATCGCTACTTGAATTGGATCCCTCTCACATGGGGAGTTTGATGAGACACTATCTGATAGTGAACACAGGGTGGGATACCCTGTGTGAGTCAGACTGAGGGCAAATGATGAACATGAAGTGGCTGCCAGTGGCCAGTGGCTGCTGGTTAGAAATGTGCTTGTTGATCCAGGTAATGATGTTCAAACCAGTTCTCCTGCTTGGGTCACTGTGGTGTGTGGAGTGAGTTCAGAGGGGACACTGTAATTTATTTTACTCTGCATGGTGTTGCCCTTTGGTGTAAACGCACTCCTGCGGACACAGTGTGTATCGACCACTGAAGTGTTGGCGCTTCAGTATTCCCAGATCATGTCCAACTCCTTTTTCTCCAACTATGTCCACAATGACCAGGATTTCTGGTTTTCCAATTGTTAGGTCCTTTAAATATGTGTAACTGAGACATTAGAGATGTCACAGGACTAATTAATTCTTAGTATTATCAAATTAATCTGTGGTAAAGGGATGGTAGACCCAATTGAAAATAGGGATTTTCTTATTTTGTATTATTCTTGAGTACTATCTTCATCATCCACCAAGTTTTGAGTTTCTGAAAGTTAATAACTGCAATAAAATTTGGTTCAGGTGCTGTATTTTCTACACTAATTCATTTTTGCAGGGCTTGATGGGCTTTAGCTCCCTTTGTAGGGTAACAACACTGTCTGGACCCTGCTAAGAGCAACCAACTGTCCAGCAAAGCAGAAAATATCCTGCTTGTTGGAGCTGAAACAGCTACAGGTCTTACTTGCACTGCCACAATACATTAGCAGATGTTTTCCTTGTTAAAACTGCTGCAGTAGTCACTTGCTAAAAACTTAAACTTTGGAGATTTTTAGCTCTAAAACTGATGAAAAAGTCGAGCTCTACTTTCACTAGCTAAAGCATCAGATTGAAGCACTTTTCTGGCCCTCATCTCTTCTGATATAACAGTAGATTAATAAAATAATCCTGGGTTAAATGTGTATATACCGGAACAGCATTAAATGGACATGCTGTGCTAACAAGCTAACAGTTACTGTTGTGATCTGATTGGATCAATCCATTCCTATGTGTGAAAGTAGTTTTTTAACCCTGAGCAAAACCATTAGTTTGACAGAGGAGAAATCAGCCCACAGGCCTCTCTCTCCAAAGGATTTCAGATTCTCTCTGGTTCATCATGTTTTCTACACCCAACACAAAGACGACAGCATCCCAACATCTCCTTACATATGAAATAAACTAGGCTCTGATGTTGTGTCACAGGAGCCGTCTCTTGATGTAAGGACTTGAACATGCAGTACAGCAGGTGATGGCAACAAATGCTGAAACACTGAGCCTATCCATGCTAGTGACTTCTTGATCAGCTTTTCATTGTTTTTGCTTCAAAACTGGTCCACACCTGTCTTGACAAATAAAGAAATCCATATTAAATCCAAAGGTATTAAGCAAAATCATCAGCGCTGGTGCTGGACATACAGAACAATTTACACTCCTGTTCATTTCCTCTTTACTCTGACAAGACGATGGATGCCTTTCTTTGGCTTGTAGCGTTTTTGGTTTCAGTTCAAATTTCCTTTATGCTGATGATGTTATGCTGCATCAGTCAACTATCGACAGATATTAAAGTTGCTAGGAGTTGTTGTGAAGTTACCACTAGCCTCTATGCAAAGGAATAAAAATTCAGTGAAGCACAACACTGTACATCACAGCCACAATACATCTCTTCCCTAATTTTATCAATTCTGTTGTTTAAGTTCAAAAATTCAATAGAGCAAAGGCCATCTTTTTACTTTGCTTCCCTCTTTCCTGCTGTCCCTCCCTCACCATCCACATGCACTGCACTAACCTGCTTTAAAGCATAAAGGGCTATTTGGGGTATGAAATTTATAACATGGTTAGGGTGATCACCCTCCGTCCTCTGTGTGACTAATATGTTTTCTTCATAGCTATTTAAGGATAATACATTAAGCAGAGGAGCAGTGCACTGGCAGTTTGAATGGGGCCAGGACAAAAACATTATAAAATGTCACTGAGTGGAATCCACTCTATAGAGGTATGCATGCTTTAATTCACCTTAATCTGTAAGAACCTGGAGACGCTATTTTTGAGAGATTTGATGAGCCATAATAACGTGTCCCTAAATTAATCAGTCGTATTACTTTGGAGAAACTGAAGACTTCTTTGTCCTCGGGAAGGACAGAAAGGCTGTTACTGCCTACCACAGAGGGGAAGGATACCATTTGGTGCTGTAAGTAATTACTCACTGTAATGAAACTCTTAATCCACGGTTGTGAATGTGCTATAAACCAAGTGTGTTAAATTTCCGTCAAAGAAAATCTGAAAATTATGAGTTTGTCAGTGACAAGTGATGGGAATGCCATTTTGTTTGAAGCTGTAAGAGTGATGAATGACACGTTCATCACTCATCATCACACTAATTTATTTTGTCTTATATAAATTCACCAGCCAGTTTACAACACAATTATATTACCTCATCAGCTTCCTCATTCCAGCAGTGTGGCTCATGAATACAGATTCAGAATTTCAGTTTACTTTCATGAAATATTCCTCTTCTGTATCTGCAAGTGTCTTTGCATCAGCAGGATAAGCCATCCTGACCCGTGTCATTTATAACCAAATGAAAGCGTCTTTGTTTAGCTGATTCTCAGGCTCTGAAAACATTATGTTGGCCTAACCACCAAATGTTCACTGGAAAAACAGAAATTCAGATTGACCATTCAAAGCTGAATACAACACGACATGGGTAAACTTACCAAGCTTACAATGTTTACAACCTTAACAATCTCACTTTTAATTAATTTCTTCATTTCAAATCCATTCATTGCACTGCTGCTAAATCTTCAATCTGTTGCTCTTTTTTATTGTTAAAGTCCTTCTGCTCAAAAATTTGTTCTTCTTATGTTTCTGTCCCCTAAAATGTCTGACTTTGACTATACTGACTTTATCTGTGTGAAGTTTGAGCCAATGAGATTATTCATAGACCTGCACAGTTTTAATGAGGGTAAAATTTAGAGTTAAGCTAAGTTACGTTAAAGCTAAACTGGAATAAACTTCTAAATATATAATACTGGTGAACAGAGATGATTTTTTATGAGCTTAATATATGACTGGAGGTGGAGTTTAAATGTTTCTTATATGTTATTCTCTGTGCCTTGCGAAAAAAATAACAGAATACTTAATAATACTAAATAATAGTCCCATCCAAAAGTGTTATATTTATAGTGTTTATAGTATATTTATAGTGTTATATACTTATATTTTATGTCATGTAAAATCATGCATGTGCATCTTGTCAGGCTGGCATTTTAAGCTGAAGGACACGCTGTTTTATCAAACCCACTGAAAGGATTGCTCAAAACTTTGTCTCTCACCATAGCAACATTCCCCATCGATTTAAGTGCAAAACTATTTATGGCGTATTCATAGCTTACCAATCTATACAAATTCATTTACTGTCACTGAGCAGTATCCTAATGCATACAAATGCTTTAATCATGGCATAGACCAGCTTGTATGCAAGAATTCAAAGTGCAGATAAGACATATTTTCTTCACTAACTGGCTCTTGAAATGAATAATGATGTTCTTTTCAAGGCAAATTGAGTGTAATGCCAG
>OMLB01001387.1:1393-12916 GCA_900302555.1 Myripristis jacobus
GAGCAAAGTTCCCTCAGTCCTGCCAGCCTGTATGTGGCAGATGGTTGCGGACCTGCAGCCTCTGGCACTGATCTGAGCTTGCTGCGAGGAGAGGGCCAGATAAATGAACAGGTGAAGCTGTATGGGAACCAGTTTCCCTCCAAATGGCATTTAAATGGATGCACGCACATGGGGTCCCAGACCATTGATATGGAAGAGCAGTGGGTGGGAGGATCTGCAGTGAAGAAACACTGAATCAAAAAAAAAAAAAAAATAGAATGACTTTTTCAACAGGTTTGCTGCTTTGCAATATCATAATACACATACCATGACATGTTTTATTTTATAAAAACAACATATTTTGAATGGTTATTTTAAGGCGAACAGGTTGGTGTAGATAAAACCTCTGACCAATAATACACCCCCCATTTTTTAACCCTGAAATAACCTGCAACGATTTCACACCTAGATTGTCTGTCATGGAAACCACTGTAATTTCAGCCCATGCCCTAATCCTAAAGATGATTTGCTGTTGTTTTGAACTCTGGTCAGCTCCAATTTATCCGCCCTTATTTAGTTTTTATTGGACAATCTCCTCAAATAGAACTCACTTTGCAAAAATGCTGTCTGTCCTCTGGCTGCTTGACATGACATCCTCCCTCCACGTTTTTCCGGTCAAATGGACACAGAATTATGACGACAGTGATCTGCTCCATCGTGTCTTAAAAATGACATGACTTCTGATCTGAGAGTTAGAAATGTGGTTGTATGACCACAGATCGGAAACATACCCAAATGAAAAATGGAAAGATTAGATTCCACGTATTTTTATCTGTTTACACTGCGCTAAAACTATCGGATTTTTGTCACACAGTGGAAAAAACAGAATGGGAATACTTTCAGCTGCACGGTGAACTTAGCCTAAGATACTACCAAAATATACACATACACACACACTAGCAGTGTGAGCAGTGGGAATAATAGATGCTTCTTTATGTAGCAAGAGATAAAATACAACCATGGTTGGGTCATTTAGGAAGTAGGCCCACTGGCTTTACTCCTGTCGTAATGCACAGCCCCCCATGGTGCTGAGCCATTCGTCGATGACATTTGTTTGTGCGCATGGAAGACCCCCCCAAAGGGTTTTTCACATTTAGGAAGCATATATGTTTTTTTGACTTGTGAACCGATCTGGCTATTGAATAACTGTAATGAGCAAAAAATGTGGTGATGTATAAAGAATGATCTATGGACTCTGTGTAAGCTGAAGAATTCCCCCGTAAACGAGAGCATAGTTTGAATAACCCTTGGGCTTGATTTTTATTGCTTTTCATTCTCATAAGCAAGCTGAACCCCTGTGAGGTTCAGACAGAGTAAATGGTGTTTTGCTGTTGGAGGGGAGCCACTCTGATTTGAATTCACAGGGTGTATTAATGTGAAGTGGCACACGTATAAAAACCAAGCTGTGGGTTGACCTTATGAAATGGAATTGTTGATGGGGACAGATGATTTTTATTTGTTTCTGAAAAGGCCAGCAAGAGAGCAATGATAATGGCTCTCCTGTTGTCTCAATAATGATATTACAATACATCTGTAACAGTCAGCCTGCTATAAAAGATTTCTTTTGCCCCACGTGTCCCAGGTGAAGTGAAGTGAGCTGCTTCCCAAAACCAGGCCCGGGAGCTGTGACCAGCATGCTGTTTTCATCTCACACAGGGAAGCAGAGTAGCAATCTATTACTTACTTGATAATATGATTACGATACATAACAAACAACACGTATTCACTTATTTAAAAGACTAAAAGAGTCTAATACTAGAGTGTTTGGAGGTGTTGTGTAAGTTATCTAGAGGTTAGGGTAACCGGTTTGAATCCCTGGACCTAAAGGAAAATCTGGCCAGGAAAATTGAGCGACTTATCACTCCCTTCTCCCAAAGCAATCAATGCATAGCTGCCCTTGAGCAAGGCAATTAGCCCTAAAATTTCCCAATGGAGCCATTCAGTAGCCAGCAGCTGAAAACTGTTGTTACTTTGAGCAGCTTCCAGATGTGAATGTGTTGAACTTCATGAATGTGATGCAGGGGCACTGAAAGAGAGCATGTATAATCAGCAAAGCACTTGGATAAATAAGGATTAAATAAAGGTTTGTGCTGACATAGACCAATCAAAAGCCAAGTATTTTTCATTCCACTTGTTACTTCACCTTCATGCAGCTGCATATAATTCACCTAGTTTTCTAATTCCTAATTAACACATACCCATGTTCAGACCTACTGTCCACAGCCCCTGTGCTCATTATACCGGCAAGCCCCATGCATTCACCTATTTAAGGCACTGAAAAGATTGAAAGAGAAGATGCAGAGCTAGTGCTGACCTAAGACAATCTTTGCATGGATTTGGGCATTTTGCCCTAAAGTAATTAGCAGAAGAAGCATAAGTGTTGTTTGAATCTACAAGTATGCAACGTACATTCGAGAGCGGATGGCATTAACTATGCTGTTGGAGGTTCACCGAGGCTCTTAGATGCTGCACTCAGGCTCATGCGCTCTGTCATCCAGCCACACATGATGATATTCTGCATCAGAGAGCTGATACTTACAACCCGGCTGTGATTTGCTGGCAACACTTTTAGGCAGTGGAGATAGTGGTAATTATTGCTCTCAGAAACGGACACAAGGCTTAGCAAAAGATGAAATCAAGGAGTATAAAGAAAATCAGTTTGTGAAAAACACTGTTTGCAAATTTGTCCATCTGTCTTTCTTAAGACTGTTGTCTGTCTCCTCCCCTTTACACTGTCACATCACACCTTGTCACTACTAGCTGTAGTCAGCAGGATTTTTATATTAGTACTAAGTGCAGTGTCTCCTGTCAGCCAGTCAATCAGTCAAAGAGCCCTGCTTTTATGGTTTGTGTTGCGACTTGTGTTGTTCTCTGACCCCTCCGCTCTGGCTGCCCCAGCTTAGCCCTCATATATCACTGATACTGCCCTGAACATTGGGATGCAGCAGCCGATCACGCTAGGTTCAGATACAGTGCTAGCACAGGCTGAGTGGATGGCTCAAAGGAATGACCTGACTCTGCCTTCACATGCTGCGCAGCGACAAGAGGTGGCTTGTAACAGCATGTTTGAAACTATTCCTGGCTCAGAGTGAGACAGTGTGGACACAGAGTGAGTCTAGGGCTGCAGTAACAAACCTGTTCTGTCATCTAAAATCAGTGTGGGAGTGGGACGGGAATCAGCAGGAACTAGACTCATGCACCGTGTTGAGCATCCACAGGTACATGACAGTTAACTCGCAAATAAATAAATAAAAAGATAAATAGATGAATAAATAAAATGAGGGGAGGTCACCGACCTGCCTAACACGGGTTGTCAGCAATTAAAGCCACACAATACGGATACAGTGATGACCATCTTATTTTTTTCATCCGGTGACGTCACATCACAGACAGTGAGAGTAAAAAATAACATTTTTAAACAGAACATGGACTGATGTGTTTGATAACGGATACCACTCAGGTTGCGGGTCGTGTCGTCAACAGTTCGGGTTGGGTGCAGAACCGATTTAGAGAAAATTGTGGGCAACGGGTTGGCTGCAGTTAGAGCTTTGCGGGTTTGATTCAGACACGAGTTTGTAAACTGGACGGGCGCAGGACTCTGCCAGGAACCTCCCAATACAGTACGGTTCATGACACTGAGATGCCGTTTGACCAGTGCAACACACACTCAAACAACAATGCCTTTTCCTTCCGACATATGAAACCTAAAGCTACTCCAGATTTTTGATTTAAAGTGTAGAGGGGCAGCATTAGTCTATTTCAGAATTAGAATCAGAATCAGAAATACTTTATTTCATTGAATAGGTCATACTTCTATTTGTTAAAAGCAGCTGTTTTTCCACTTTGAGTAATAAAATAAAATAAAATTATGCCTTAAAATCAGGGTGCCCTGGTAGCTCACTGGAGAAGAGCACATTCCACATGTTAAGGCCGAATACTGATTGCGGCGTCCTGGGTTTGAATCTAACCTCAGGTCATGTGCTGCATCTCATCCCCTCTCTCTCCCCTGCCTCTCCTGTCTCTGTCAGCTGTGACTGTCAAATAAAGCCAAAAAATAATACTGAAAAAAATATGCCTTAAAATCAAGACAAAATATTGATTCAGAGTCAGCATGGTAATATAAAACTTGTCAAGCATAAAAAAAAATGTAAAAAAATCTACTTTCCCTCATGGCTACAGTAGACTTAAAGCAGTATAGAGCTGGTATAGAGCTGCTAGTATTTACAAACTTATGCAGCAGTGGACTGTGGAGGTAAAACTCCCTGCTTGCCACAGCACTTACCAACACTTAGCAGGAGTCTGGATCCCATCTGGAAAGATGCCTGGAACTCCCACTCCCATATGATATGATGCTATGTGTCTCACATTTATTGTACACTTCCCAGGAAAAACATTCTGATACTTTCAGTTCTGTAATTCCTCATTCTGTATCTCGCTGCCACTCTCATTCTTGTACTCCAGATAAGGAATGGAAGTGGGCTGCCCACAGTGCTGTACAATTACCGACTTCACTAAGAATGCACTGCAGGTACCAGAGCTGTAGGTGTGACTGACAATGCGGTGCACCACAGCTTTGAACTAAAACAATATCTGTCACACGCCTCGGAGTTGCAGCAGTGAGGCAGACACTAGATGACTTACCACACTCAGCCACAGCCTGTCAGCTCAGCTGGCTCTAAAAAAAAAACTCAACAGGAGGCCTTTCCCCTGCTAGCTATTCTACGGATGACGGGAGACGTGAGCCTTTGTTCTAGTGCTTTGTCTTTTGCAGCATCATTGAAATTGCTCGCTTTTTTTTTCAGTCCAGAAACTCTGAGGTCAAGGTTATTCCAAGGGGCTGGAGTGTGCATTTAAGTCTGGGTATCCAAGCCGTAGATAATCCATTCACCAAAATGAAAAACATCATTAGGCCTAAGGCTTCAGTTGCTTAAGTTACTGGTTTGAAAAAAATAAAAAAGCATTATTTTTTATTAATATTCAATAAATTTTTTATTATTCTATTAATTTTTAAGTGCATTTTCTTCTTCAAGTGGTGGATTCCTCATGTTGGAGGAGATCTACTAACATACAAAGACATGTGCAGAATGGATTAGATACTCATTACAACACTGGAAAATGTTTTAGTTGGAGGTTCCTTTGACAATGCAGATTGTAATGACGCATGTTCCCTGAGCTGACGTTTGTCTTATAGGTTATCCATACTAAAAATATGCCAATGCGATTTGTCTTTACTTAGGAAAGGTCATTGCCACGTCATTGCAATGATTTACAGTTCAAACAAAGACTAAGCTGATTAGGAGCATCTAAATTCATCAAATACACCCTCCCAACTGCCTGATGAAAAACAGGGTTGTCTCTCCTCACAGAGCTGAGATATGATTAATAGCGTCGTCCCTTTTGATAAATGAGTCCAATTCTGTTTTCTTTTAAGATAAGTAGAAATTGAAGAGTGCCAGTGAGATGCCGCAGTGAATACACAGGTGTTGATAGCATGCATGAATGACGTTTGGAGAAAATTTTTAATTTGCAGGGAAGAGCCAGTGTGTAGTGCGTTTTGATTTGTAGCACCAACTTTCTTTAAGATAAATTTAATTACCTTAGCAATGCTTTTTAGTAGAAGAGTTTTAGGTTTGCTTCTGTCCAGGTATTTTTTTATCTATTATGAAAATGTATGGCACTGTTGGCTCACAGTTGGTCCATTCACAAGAGTTAATTTGGCTAAATGGTTGGAGATTTATTGAAAAAGCCAGTAACGTGCATGAACTGAGGTCTTTGGTCTGAAGATTAACACCGTGGCAAATAATTATGCTGCTCAAGGTGAAAAGGGAGAAAGAAATTGATTAAATTACATGCTACATTTTTTTTTTACTTTTAATGACAGTGTTTATTAACCTAACGAGGGTTTTTACATTTTCTCTTATGGGAAGAATCCCGATGGAGGCGAGGAGTACAGCGCATGTTAAAAATGAAAAGCCCGTTCCCTCAATGCAAAGTGTGTCTGCTCACTCCCTGTGAAACCATAACATTCTTTATCACCTCCCATACTCCCAAAATAACAGCGTCGTCCTGCTTTGGCTTTGTGTGAAGCAGCCTGACTGTGCCAGTGTGTCTGAGCTGAATGAATGGGAGTTACCCTGCTGCCCTCTTGCTGCCAGCCCTCCGCTCGTTTGGCCATCCACAGATAGACACATCAGTGTGAGGAGCAGATAACACTTCTACCATGCTTGACGTGGCAATTACGGAAATAGAAGTTTTAATGGGTTGCCTAGACCCGTATGAATGCACTGGTATCACTTTTTCTCCTGGTGCATACCCATTTTCAGGCATTAAGTACTGGCTGAGTACTGAGAACCAGCCCGATCCATTACTTTTAATGAACAGTGTAGACACAGATAATTAGTTTGAGGTGTCTGAACAAAATTGATTGCAGCACAGTCTTTTTAAGATATCTAACATCCTTCAGTGTGGAAAAGATTAAAAAAAAAAATGCAATCATGTTAATGTGGCTTTTGACATGTTACAGGTGGTTCATGCAATGAAATATCAATTTTGAGGGAATTCTTTGATGTTGCTCAACTATTTTAGGCTGAAACAGCTCTGAAAGTACCATCATACTGATCCAGCCCTAGTAAAAAACTGCCCATGCAGCTTTACAGTGAGGGACGACTGAGCCATGAAAATGAAGCTGTAGTTGAAGATGAAGATGTGGATACAGTAATATGCTACAGAGAGATCCTTTTCCTGCTCAGAAATGTACTCGATAGTTGAACTTGGCAATTTGATTTCGCCACGATATAGTATGTTCGACGCACAGGAGATAGTGTAATGGAACCACTATGCCATTAAGAATTACTTTCAGCTGAAATTAACAGAAGTATTATTTCTCAGATTGGGATGTTGAATCAACTAATGCAATATATTACTAATAACCTCAGTGATAAGCCCAGATCATATTATGTTGTTGAGTGCAGTGGCAGGCAATAACATGGACATCTGAAAAAGGAAACACGCATGATGTTATAAGATTACACATTTCATTTCCATCATGGGCTGTGGAAAATTGCCAATTAGTATCATCTTTCACCCCGACACAACCTCTTAAGTGCTAATCATTGCACGTCTTCCTCCCTCTGAAAGCATGTTTCCGTCCTGTAGGAGAATGTTTGTGTTATGATAGAGCCCATGTCCTGTAAATGGAGGCCATCAAAGAAGAAGTTTCCATACTTCAGCAATGCTTCACCCATAATGCCTCATTTTTTGGATCAAGTACGCTTTGTGCTGCCTTCAGTCCCCAACAAAGAAAGTTTTACCTGCAAACCTTCATAATAAACTCTGTTCCGTTTAAAAAACTCACACTATTCATGCTATGATTAATCCAAGTCTCCAGTATCCAGGCGTATGCTCAGTGCTTCCCAGACACACAGATTTTTGTGCAAATCTTGCTGCAAAGACCACTTCTGCAAAATCCTCTCATGTGCTGTCATAAAGCATGCATTGCCTAGACATTATTACTAAGAAATTATGGCATTTCTGGAATATATGTTTGCCATGAAGCTCCAACATGTGATTAATAATATTCAGTGGTAATACTCAAATACATACATTAGGTTCTGTCTGCATGAGTGTGTGGTTTGTTTTTGTGTGACATATTGTATTTATGTTTGGGATTACTTGTATGTATATTATAATTGTTCATTAGGTATTCATGTTTATGCTGTATGTATGAGGTTTGTGACTCTTTTTCTGCTTTTTAATCTTATCTTTTATTATTTATTCCTATCTCATTCTGTGAATTTCAGATCAATTAAAAATGAGGAAAACCTCAACTTGAGATCCCCAAGTCAAATATGTGAAAAAAGATGTGAATGAATGTATTTGTGTGTGTGTGTGTGTGTGTGTGTGTGCCCTTGTGTGCCCCTAACTGATAAACTGAACTAAACAACACGCGATAATGTGCACTTTAATAATTTGTATGCAAATACTGAGGAATGTCCCTCTCTTTTAACATTGTCTCTTCAGTGGCATGATGGAATATTGCGTCCGAGAGCTCCGTATTTCACCATCTTTCACCACTTTTCCCCTGGGGTGAAATATTGTACAGGACAGACGGAAGTGAAAACAGAAACCCCCAAATTCTCTCCATCCGTTAAAATTGGAAGTCCTAAGGAAAATAGACAGCTTTGTGTGACTTGCTTAAAAACTAGATCTAACGTTTCTGTCACTCAGACCTTCGTCAGGGATGCTCTTTAAACCTCTCCAGAAACATTTTTCATCTTATTGTGGGAGCAGTTCCAAATAGCCCACTGACAAGAGGGCAGAAAAAAGAACAGTCTCCAGTCTCCCCCTGTGTGTCTCTCTCTCTTCTTCTCTCTCTATCACACACTCTCTCTTTCTGTGTCCTTGCCAGTTTAGTTTTCTCTTCTGGCTAAATTTTTTAACAGCGCATTTCATCACAGTGAATAGTGACTATCACAGGGCTCGGACTGTGTCCTGCCTTCCACTGTAATTATGTCTCTCATGCTCGTCTCATTATCTGAGTAGTCTTCATTATATGGAAAAATTTCCCCACGCTGCCTGGTGCGAGATAAAAGCAATATTTGTCCCGACTCTCATTAGGAGCAGTTGAGCTCCACCATCCAGTAACGAAAGGCAGAACAGAAAACACACAATTAAAGCGGCGGTCGAACAGGGAAGCGATGAGATTCAGTTATTTCATCTTCTATATTTAGGCCCTGTGCTCCAACACACAGACGTCACAAGGAAAATAAGGAGACCCCTGGGACGTAGTCAGCATATGATGTGTCTTGTGCATGTGTGTGTGTGTGTGTGTGTGCATGCAAGCAAGCATACATACAAACGTGTGCACTTGTCTCCAGACACCAATCCCTCCAAACTGGGCAGAAAAGGCCCATTTAAACAATAGTGACTCAAAGGATGTTGCGATCAATAGAGAGGCAGGGGAACAAAGGGCAAGGAGTCATCTTTCCACTCTTATCACCATCTTAACCTTCAGCATATCCACAGGCCTGACAGGCTCACCTGGATGGCTGACGGGCTGCTAACTCCATCTTGTATGCTTGTCATGCTTCTGCAAAGGCTACTGGTGTCTATACAGACGCCCTGTGAGGCGTTGAAAGCAATACAAGAGGCTGGAGATTTCAGAGGGGAGTGAAATGTGCAGCAAAAAGAAAAAAATGACGAAAATCTTGTTCTGGAAAAGGAGTTTCCATGTACTGGAGCAGAGGTTTGTTTGATTTTGCTTTCTTTGTATTGACTTAAGGCTGTTGTGACAGAATTATTTTAGCTTTTTTGGCTTTGTTTTTTGTAGGCCTATAAAATGTGTCATGTAGCAAGAAATGTAGAGAACTCTCTGAGTTATTCCTTTTTAGTGCACATAGTAAAAATACTTCTCAATCCATATATAAAGCCGACAGACAGAAAGGAAGAGAGAGAGAAAAGCTGAGTTTGCTGCCACTTTTATCAGACAGGTGGCTGAATCTATCAGCCCATTTCCCCATAGTTTTCTGCTTTGGCTGACTGCTGAGCTTGAGAATCACACTGTCAGACACACTTGTGGTCTCACTGATTCATTTGAGGGACATAAATGAGTTTCTTCTCAGGATTTTCCCTCGTTCTTCCTTTTCCATTCATTTAAATTTCCTTATGCTTTTCTTCCTGCTGTGTTTTTTCATCTTTCCTTGCTTATTGTTTTGTCTATTTCTCTTATGTAGTCTGCCTCTTCCTCACAGAGATGAGCAGTGCCATTGGGTTTCTTTCTCTCCTTATTGTCCTGCTCAGAAAAGTCAGTCTGTTTTTAATGAGCTCTGCGTCTGTGGCTCTCAGCCTGGGGCTGCCCACTACTGACCTGTTGGCATTTGCTTCTCTCTTCCCTCTCCCGTCTGTCTCCTCCTCCTTTACTCCCTCTCTCCCTCTATCTCCCTATATATCGCTTCTCTTTTAGATTAGAGATTCAAATGGAGGCGCTGCTTATGGTAGCCACTGAGCACTTCCACTGGAAGCAGTTACTTCCCAGTCATCTTTCACAGGCCGCTCAATAGCTACTGAGAGTAAAGAGACTTACAAATAGCACGTCGCCTCTCACAGACGAACCCTTTACCTTAGCTGCCCCAACACTACATTTCTTCCTGGTTGAACTGATTGTTTTTAGAAACAGCTTCAATCTTTCATAGCATACGTTGACGGTTTTATTGCCTGACTGAATGCGGGCCAACAGCTCAGAGCAATCTCAGCGCCTTTCGGGTAGCATTTGCAGCACAATAAGAATCACGGGACTGTAGAGGTAGGAACAGCCGTCCTAACAGCCAGACGTTTGATCTTTAGACTGCACTCCATCAAACCGGGAGGCATCGGGCACTTGATGAGTACGATGACCTTTAGCGGCAAATCTGCCACAGCGGCCTTCAATCATGGCTGACCAGGAGACAAGGCTCAGTCACCAGCCAGACCGAGGAAGGAATTCTGCTGCATCATCGGATGTTACTGAAATGCAGCCGCTCTTTTCATTGATCTTCTTCTTCTCCTCTGCAAATCACAGGATATATATTTGAAATCCAGACAAACACACAGGATACAGGCATTTTACACGTATTTGCTTTTGTTCTTATCTATACGCTCGTGCCCCACCTCAAAATAACACACACACTCTGCCTCATACACACACAAGCACTACCCTTTAGGTCTGCTTGAGCGTACATGTTGACCTTTCTGTTGTGCTTAGCTCCCTTTTAGCAGCCTATTGTCTCTGCTAGGCATTTATGAGAAAAGATAGTTTTGTTTACTGTTGTACCAATGAATCTCAGTGACATGCTCTGATATCTGCCAAATGGTACAGCTTGCCAGCATTCATTCATTTCTTTATTTATTTATTTGTTTTTGCATGAGCTGCTTAAAATCTGTTGCACTAATTGAAACTTTATGTGCCAAGGTGTGTCGCTGGCTAACACTCTCCACCTTTGATTTCCTCTGACACACTGGTGTGTGTGTGTGACGGCTCCTTGATCTAGTGCAAAGAAGTGGAAAACAGTGTGTTGTGTTCAGCGTATGTTTTTTTTTTCGTTTCTTTTCTTTTCTTTTTTATGTCATCTACATACTGACAAACTGGTGTCAACCCCTGTCAGAGTCTGAGTGTGTCGCTCTGTAGGTATCTCTGTGCAACACAAGCCACCCACAGAATCAGCCTCCATCTCCGCTCCTCCTCCTTTCATATTCCGGCTCTCTTTTATCCCATGTCGCACCAGCCCCTGCTTCACATGCTTTGAAAGACACACAGAGACACACACACACACACACACACACACACATTCACACATTCACACATACCTGGCATGCGCACAAATACACAGATATCAATGGACATCTAAGTGCATACATGCACATCATTGGAGGTCTGTTTATCTTACAAGTAGACCTTTATGCTGACGGCCAGCACACCTGATATCCTGAGGGATCCAAGAGCACTCACAC
>OMLB01001387.1:12936-40681 GCA_900302555.1 Myripristis jacobus
CACTCACACACACACACACACACACACACACACACACACACACACACACACATGCATGCGAACAACAACGCATACAGGTGGAAATACGCCCTCCCCTTGCTCTGCCCCACTGGGTCTTGGCCTCATTCAGACACTTCAGTTGTTGTCTGTTGTTTGGCTGGTTTGATGTTGTGTTCTGCTCTGATATATCCACGACCGGTCTGGTGTATTCTAGTCTAGCCGTGGCTATGTATTTTATATTATAATACAATCTCACGTAGTGCGGGAGGTAGAATGAAAAGTAAGAAGACTGTAAAAGATTAAAGAAAAGCAAAGAAGAAAGATGGAGAGAAAAAAAAACAACAGAAAGTGCATCCTGTTTCCAACTCTGTCCCGCAGTGGACAGAGCAGGGCAACAAATGAATCCAATGAACAGGGAGACGCCTCCATATCTGTCAGTGCTTGTCACAACAGTTGAATTTAGTCAGAGGTGACACTCAAGGGGCCCTCTGCTCTTCTCACCTTCTTGGAGTGTCACGACACATTAAGCCGGTGCAGAAAATTGTCTGTGAGAAGTCGCAAACCCAGTAGCTTTTCTCATCATCGCTTACTCATTTCCACCCATGTTATACCCTGAGGGGGTTTTCTTATTTAAATCGTAACACTTCCTCGGCAGTGTATGGCTAAATGAGTTGTGAAGTTACTCTTAAGAGACACAAGTGTAAAGGTAATAAATTTCCACTCACCATGTTTGGAGAGATAATTCGGTGCTGCGGTTTGCATAACCTGCAAGCCTGACAGGACTCTAAGCCATTTTCACGCTTAGAATGCGGCTGCCCAAATAGGAGGGTTTGGAGCTTTAGAGGAGCTTATATGAGTGAAAGGGATTGAGGCTTCCTCTGGCCCCGAGGAAGGCTCCTGAGGTTGAATATTCCTCTGAAAAATGCACATTCACAAGAGAGGAATTGTTTTTTTTCCAGGTTTAAAGTTGCTGTTTGTCACAGTTTAAATGAAAGAAAATCATTTCCAATTTATAAACAATATAAGACGACTTTGTTGTCGGCAAATTATGCTCAAGCAAAGCTGTTAATACTTATTTAACAATGCATGTAAATTGTTTTGTTTGCAGACACGTTGTTTACATAGAGAGAGTGCTTTTTATGCTCTGCCTCTCTCTCCGTCTTACCCCTCCCAGTCGCTCTTTCCTCTCCCCATTTCTCTGCCTGCCTGTTCTGTCTCTCCCTCTGATGCTATCTCTTCAGGAGGTTTTGTTACCAAGGGCATATGTTGGATCAGCTTTTGCTTTTTTCCCCCTCGAAATATGAAATGCACCCTGGCAAGCCAAGGCAGCCAGGTTCTTAGCATTTAGTCAATAAGGACATGCAACTTGAAGCACTTCAGCACAAGTGCTGGGGTTCACCCACCAAGCAGGGCACTGTCTGATCTTTAATTGGCCTAGTCTATACTCCATAACTCTGTGTTTTCAACATCTGACAGTATTTCTGTCGACACCCTTCACTACTACAGTGGGCGTGCTGTAAAAGCTGGCCAGCGGTTTGGAAACCTTTGGCCACGAGGTGAAAAAAACCAACAAAAAGGTATTTGTGCATACGTTCAGGGTTTGGGAAGGTGTTTAAGTCCAGTTTGTTGTCTACACAGTTGAATGTCTCTTAATTTCCCCTGAAAAAGGTGTTTTTCCCCTCCTGCTATAGAGCGCATGCATGATGAATTATGTTAAGTGCCCCTCCTGAGAAGGCATAAAAGAAGCCATAAATGCGTAATGCCCATCAGATAGGTTACGCTGTGCTCAGCAACCCAAGAGGACTTCATCAGAGATATTCATTCCACAGTAACTGCCTCCTCCCATTCTTTCTCTGTGCCAGCTGTAATAAAACACGAACAGATCGGTTTGTGATATCACACATCAAAGCGCAAGCGAGTAAAGTAGCACAGGGGCTCATTTCCATACCCTTCTCAAACAATCTGGATAAACTGTCTGAGGCTAAGGTAAAAGCCGTCATTATCACAATGCAAAGGTGGTAAGAAAACAGTTGCCGCGGTGTTTTCCTTTCATTGGGGCACTCTGTTAATGGTGTTCATTTAGAGGTTCATTTTCAGCCGATTTGCTACATACGATTAATGCACAATACAGGAGACGCTCAATTGAGAAATTCTGCAGATTTAAACATTTGCAGCTCTAAATTGTATTGAAATTAGTCAGAAAGTGCCCAGTTAAGAGATGGAATTGCTGCTCATTGACTAACTAACAAACCAACTAAATAACTGAGTCACAATGTTGAGCTTTGAAAATCTCCCAGTTCAATGTCTCCGGGTAGTAGCATCAGGAAAAGGCCCTGATGATATCTAATTCACAGTTGCATTTTTGCAAGGTTTCATTGATCGGCTATTGAGGAAGCTGTGGCAATTCATTCTACAGGATTTTAGAGACATGTCAGCAACAGTTTCACAGCACCGAACGTCATCTTTTATATCACTTCTTAAGACCTATTTCTGCAGACAGGCTTTTATGTAAATATACATATCCTTCAACAGCTGTTTTGTTAAATTTGTTTTCTAAGTATAACCGTACCCGCCTTCCTTGCCTGGGTCCTGGGTGCCTGGGTTTCAGCCCCATGGCTGTGTCTTTGTTCTGCCACTGTCCTTCTTTTCCTCTTGTGTAACATTGTTTTTATGCCTTATTTTTCTCCTGATTGTGAAGCCCCTTGAAAACTTTGTTTACGAAGTCCTGTTCCAAGGGCGAGCAGACCTCACATACTTATGCAGTGAAGAGGGACAGTGCAAGACTTAACAATAGTCAGTAGACTTTCAAGATCGTTTTACAAATGCATTCAGTATTCATGTACATTCAATATTTTAGCAGCATGGCACACATCAATGCCCAGTAGTGCATTTAGATCAGTGTACCATGAGGTAGTTACTGTACACTGAATAAAATGAGTAGCATGAAATAAGTTATGACTGAACAGGATCCAAGACTTCAGTCTTTTCAATATTTTATTGTGTTGATAGCAGATTGCACAAGGCATTTACTCCACACTGCAAGCAGCTGCAAGTATTGATCTGTTCTGATCAATTGTAGGCGGTATGAGAGGTTCTGACTGGATCTATGCAATGCAGCTTTTGAACAGTCAAATCATTCTTTACTGTGTTGGTATTTAACACAGCCCATCACATTAGTTCGAATTAGGTAGTTGTAATTGAAGATAAATAGGGAAAAAAATCCAATAACTTTACACAACTACCATCAAGCCCAAATGCAACTGTTGTTCACATTTGGTTTTTGAGACATATATTCCTGTTGGCTTTCAAATAAACAAGAACTTGGAAGCCTTGACTGGTTCTAATCAACTCCTCATTTGGGCTGGATGATATATCAATATGATATCAATACTGTGATTTAAGACCAGATACCCTCTGGGATTTTGCATATCATAATATGGTGATATGGCATAAGTGTTGTCTTTTCCTGGTTTTAGAGGTTGCATTGCAGTAAAGTGACGCACTTTTCTGTATTTAATAGATTCCTCTAGGTATTATTTGCCTCTAAACCACCTTGTTTATCATATCCACATTACTAATGATAGTTTATCAGAAATCTCATGGTGTAAATATCTCAAATCACCAAAAGTCATCCCTACAGTACTCTCAGAATATCAGTATCAATATCGATCAGACACTGATGTCTGATTTTATCCAAATCACACAGGCCTATTTCTCATCCATCTTGCACTTGCCAGGCAGAATTGGTATTCATCAAATTAAATCATAACAGTAGGAAGACAATGAAGCATGAAAATGCAAAACTGCTAGGCTGTTTGTGGCTTTGGACCATGCAAAAGTTCAGCCAACACGCTTGGTCTGGTGACTAGGGTATTGAGTGTGTTGCTTGCAGTGTGAACGTGGGTTAGTTCATCCTGTGAGCCAAAGGGAACTCAGTTCTGTTAAAAGTACATCACAGGCATCTATCTGCACACCCACCTTCTGATTACTACCCAACTCACATCACTATCTAGGATTGGTACTATACGGATGTCTGGGTTTGTTTGGCTGCACTCAAGGGAGAAGTTGCAGTTTTCAACCTGGCTTAGAATGCCAATTCACCACAGGAACTTTTACACATAAAAAAAATAAGTTGTACTTCTGTTGTATCAGCTACTTCATGTGCGAATATGTGTGTAAAGCTGTGTCCACTCATCCAGTATGTATGAGTGCAAGCTTCACACAAAGACAGCTTTAGAAACACATCTTTGTCGTAGTACCTGTGTGCAGTGAGAGAGGGCAAGGAGATGGGCTATCAGTGCAAGGCTGCAGGCAGATAGAGGGCTAAATGGAGACATATTGGTGTGGGTGTAGTTCTGCTGTGCTGCTCCACAGGATGGCTAATGAGGAAGTTTAGCCACAGGGGTCTTTGTATTAAAACAAGAACTGCAAGAGGTGGAGGGGAAAAACAACCCTGATCTAATCAAAATCTCTCTTCAAGGAAATACAGCAGTGAATGGCCAGTTCTCAATCAGATTGGACAGCTACGTCCCTGGGGTGTGGTTCAAAATAGAGGTACGGATGGAGGAGAAGAAAGTGGAAAGGGTAAGTGGAGGTGGCAGAAAATAAAGGGGCAAAGAAAGAGCTGTGGAGGAGAGAGGATAGATGGTGCAGAGGATTCACACAGGACAGGGGGTTGGACAGAGGAGAGGAGACAAGCAAGTGGAAGGCAAGGGTGAGAGAAAGAGATGAAGAGTCAGAGAGCGAATGAACAAGTGCTAAAACAAGAGAGAGATAAGAATGTGAGAGAAAACGAATAAAAGTCCACAAGTGACAGGAGAGGAGCAAGAGTGAGAGGAAAATGAGAAATTTCCTTGAGGAGAATTTTCTCAAGAGACAAGCTACTCTGTGCTTGAAATTGTTTAAGGCATCGTGGAAAAACAGAACTATACTTACAACTCAGGCCACATGAAATTATGGTGTCAGTATTGTGGCAGTAATGTGACATATTTTTTCCAACATGTCAAGAATGTTGGATTTCAGCTCAGCGTCCAGCCAGAAAATATATTTTGTTTACAAGCCAAGGTCTGCTGGCTTACTTAAGTCTGATTCAAAACCAAAAAAATTAAAAGGCAGCAGAAGAACACTATCACCGTTGTTGTTTATGTACGCTACTGAGATACTGTCATTTTCATCACAGTTTCAAACCTTGCATCCGGATTTCATTTCCTAATGTGATTCGAGATAAGTTCCAAGTGGCCATTAACTTCATTGATTTATTTTAAGACAGCCAGTCAAGATTGATGTATTGCTAGACAGCTGATTTGCTCCATTAGCATTAATGGGGGTGTACAGGCCAGTTCTCATTTCACATACGAAGTTAGCCATGGCTCCTTCACATGCTGTTGAATCTCCTTGGGTGTGTCCCGTAGAGATACTGAAAAGAAAGAGCATAGGTTTTTTTACTGCGGCAACTCTTAGGAAAAAGTCGAGTCGAGTTTAATATATTACAGTTTGCACCCTGGTAGTCATCTGACTAGTGATCTAATACCAGCAGACACCCCGCAGTGCTGTATTGTTGGGTGAGTCTGCCTCCCTCTCCTCCCATTTCCTCACCTCTTCCCCTCCTCCATTCCTCACCCACTCCCTTCAACCTTCCCCTCATAGCAGAGCCTGATTCATTTTCCCAGTAACAGCCTCAGTTCCCTGTGATTTATATGTTTATGGTCATTACTGACTTTGAGTAATACATTTCCTTTTTTCCCCTCCTCTCCTTCTTTCCCCATCTCTCCGTTGGCAGAGCCTTGGGGTCCTCTGAGGAATATCAATTACTTTGTTCGTGTTTAATCACAGTTTTCCACTTCTTCTCACGGCACCGCTTTCAAGCAGGCAGAGAGAAGTTTTGTTTCTGAGACGGCTGTTGTTCTATTTTGTCTCTCTCAAGACCACTATTGACCAGCAAAGACTCAAGGCTCTTGAAAAGTGTTTACTTGCCAGATCATAGTAGTTTTTATCCTGGAACAAATGTGCAGTTTGCTCTCAATGACAATTAGTTGTCTTTTTCAGCCGGTGAGTGTTTTTGACCACTTCAGTGGCTGTTATTGAACAACGATTTGCTCTGCTTACAGTAATTGCCCTCTGCTTACAACATCTGCTGACATGAATATAAATTTAAACTAACAGTACCATGTGGTGGTTATTACTAAGTTTACGTTCACACCATAGTCCTTCACAGTTAATTTCAAATTGCTGCTCATATCACATTCTTTTGGATGGCTGTTCAGATCAATTCTAGGTTGTAACCCCTATTTGACACAATAAGAACTTACAATGAAGTCAAAAAGATGCTCTTTATTCATGCTTTTCCTGATTTTTTTTAGTTACAGTCTGTACCTTGTTCTTCCAAACCCCCAGTCAAATCAGCTGTTTTGCTCCTTTTGCTGTGACTTGCTCTGCTCCAATGCAAACACCTGCCATAACTGCCAAAATTCTGACAATTGTGCGAGATGAGTGACATAAAATTTACTTTGTAATGGCAGGTTGCATGCCTCAGAATCCAGTTTTGTAGTAAATATGCATGTGGTTCAGATCAAAGTCAAAAAGGTGGAGCTACATGCAGCTTTTAGCTATTCATACTCATTAGAAAACATCAGATCTGTTTTATACATGAAAAAAAAAAAAAAAAATCCGGAGTGACATACTTGGTGCTGCAAAGTGGTTGAAGCCTAATTGGTTCATGAAATCCTAGACCGTTCTGCTTTTTGGTGTGTTCACATTCACAATCAAGTGGTTACATCGACTCTTGGAAGGCGACAAATGACAATCAGATTGAATGTTAGACAATGAGGGTTCATTTCCTGGCTCAAGTGCAGCATCAAAAGCTTTGCTCAGTTTTTGAAGTAAGGGAGAGCATTACATATTTACTTTCCCCATGCACACATCCCCAGCTGGCCTCGGGATTTAAATTGGCAATCTTGTAGTCATGAGCCCATTTCTCTAAGCAGGAGGCTAACGTGACCGCCCAGTTCAAACAGCAGCAGTTGGTGTGTACTCAGTTCAGCAGGGGAGTGACGAGTAGATGAGTGGTATCAACAAATGGACAGGCACACATTATCAACAAGCTGACTTGCAGTCATTTGATTCAAAGAAAAGGTGGGTGGGCTCCAATGAGAGGAAAGTCAACCTCCTCATTACTGGCTCCTTTTTGTCAGCTACATCAAAGTAGCTTTCCAGAATCTTCACTTGAAAGTTTCTGGTTTGCATCAGCTTTCCCCTTCTGGATGGTAAACATGCTTGGGTTTTCATTTGGGTGACTTTATATTTCAGCCAGCTGCAGCTAGCTTCTCTTTATCCTATCCAGCTTTCTCAGCACAGAGGCCTAATGAACCGAGACTCCCTATACTGTGTGCCCTTTTTTCACTTTGAATTTAAATCAACCAGCCAGGTAGCTTCCTGCAGCATTTATCAAAGAGGACTGAGGCTCCATTCCTTACAAGGAGCACTTCATTCGCTCCAGTGAAGTGTCTTAAAGTTACTTCAGAAATAAAGAGTACAACCAGTACTGTACCACCAACTAAAAATAATAAAGAATAGTTATATTAATGCAGACCTTGGTAGCAGAAACGCAAAGCTACATAAGCCCTGAATCAATGAAATCAATGGAAGAAAGTGTATGCATGAGAATAACACCAATTTTAGGCCTTCACATCCATTCTTGAGCAAAAAAAAGTACTGTATAAGAAGCTTACTTCAGAAGCAGAAGAAAAATTGGCAAAAAAAAAAAAAAAAAACGAAGATGCAATGCGTAGCGCAGTCCTTATCAGTCAGATAAGAGAGGATGCTTTTCTTCCCTAAGCTCTGTTTTCACTGAGGAATTTCTGTGCCTCTGATGCAAATATCATCTGGCTTGTAAATTGGGCATGGTGGTATAATGCTGAACTACTTGAAGCTGTCACTGCACCTCCTCGGGACATAGTTTAATGACTGCCTCTTGTTGATGTAGACACCATGTGGGTTTGCTCTGCATGTATTGCTATTCCTAATACAGTGATATGATTGCATTCCCTCTCTCTTGTGTAAATCCCAATGTGTCATTTTTATTTTTTTTCCTATCCCCGTGCGCCTGAATACACTGTAAATTAGTGCACGTAAACAGAAAAGTTTCATCTTTTGGTGGATTTTCATGAAAATATAGCCCAATATTTGATAGGAAATGTGGTTTAAAAAAAAAGAGACAACTTCTTGCAAATTAATGCTGAGATTTACAACTTTGCCTGAGGAGCTTTCAAAGCATCAAGCAGACAATGAGAGAGGGAGACAATGGGAGAGAGAGAGGGAGCGCAAAAGAGAGGCAGGCCCGTGTACTCTGCCATAATGAAATAGAAGTGACCTTCCCTCTCTCAGCGTTAGCTATCTCACCGGGCTGAATTAACTTTCCCCATCATTCTCACCTCTCTGATGTGAACTGTACACCCACCACCGCACAGCCAGGCACACTCATGTTTATTAATTTCCTTCAGCGAGAGATGCGCTAAATCATTGACCCTGTTTTAGTGCCTCGTGCTCCAAGTGGGCATGGGAACGAGGAGGGCGTATTGATTTTGCCCCTTCTCATCAGCAGCCAGGCCCTCATTTGGAATGGGGAAACAGTAAATTTCAAATAGTGAGCTCCTGTCAGGGCCTGTCCAGATCCTAATCTTCACTAGTTGATGGCTCTCTAATCTTCTAGCATCTACTACTCATTAGAGACCAAAGAGTAAAACGTAAAGCACCGAGCATCATGTTGATTGTCAGGAAACTTTAACAGGAAGTTAAGTTAGTTAAAGAGAACTTATCACAGTTTGGATATGATAGCAAAAATAAAAAAGAGGCTTAAATTCCCCTGTAGGCAGTGTGAAGGACAGGTGCACACAATGATAACAGGCTGCTTCTCACCAGAGCCTGGGAGCAATCATTTTTCTGTAAACAGACACCTTGACAGCAGAACAGGCCATTGATGTGCCTGTTTTCATGGTGATTTGTAAGTCAAAGCAAACCTCTATTTTCCTGGTTACTTCTCTTTTTTTACCCCACTAGCAATGGAGCAGTGCACCATAGATATCAGTAAGTTGGTCGGTCCAGTCACCATTTTGGTCATGTGATCTGGGGCTTCCAGTAATTGAAATTACTATACAATGATCGACATTTCCCTCCTGAGCCAGTCTGCCATGGTAAGATCAATTTTTCAGTTTTATCAAATTAAATGTAGTCCGTTTCTTCCAAGATACACCTTCATGATCAAAGTCACAAGAAATGGTCATGGACAGACAAATGCACGCATACACTGCTGCCTCAAGGCCTAGTATTCTCGTAGTGTTTCTATTATTTATCTATTGTCATTCAATAGCTTTGCTGCTGTTGAAAGCTCACTCCCAAGCTCATGCCGTTACTGAAAGAAAAATTCACGGGAAGACACTGTGTAGTCAATAACAGTGAATGGCCAACTATGGCGTTTCTAATAGGAAAAAGCATGATAGAGATATAGTGCTATAGTAATAAACTAGATAAATAGTGGTTGAACTATCCTATACCCGTGGTTCCGAAAACACATATTTACTGTAGTAATATGCAATTTTGAGAGAGGCATTTGTTTTCACCAGCTGAACCTACATTTACTTTGCAGAAAATATTTACTATACGAGTAACTCGCTGAAGATCTGCAGCAGCCTAAAACTGTGTGTAGGCAACAAGGCCAAGCTCGACAAACAAAGGGTTTTGATGACAAGATTATGTTGAGTTCAGTTTTGCTCTTGTAATGCTGACCCAGCTTCTTTTTGTTCATGTGTTTACTGTAAAGTAAGGCAAGCGCGGTATTTGCATAAATTAGTCGTTCTGTGAAGACTTTGTTGTCAACATCTTACCAGTGCTGAATTCTTAGTATTTATTTAGCTCCACTACCAACAACATAGGCCTTCAAACATGGCAATGTCGCTGACTCATTCATTTACTCAGACAGCCCATACAATTACTTTCCTCTCTTACTGCTTGCAGGCCTGTTAGACTCTTTGTTTTCCTGGGTTGTTGTGTTGTGTTGTCTGTCACTGCTGTTTTATGCATGGATGTTATTTATTGGAGTAATAAACCAGAACGGCTGAGCTGTTCTTGGGGTCGACACCTCTGTGTTCCCTGGTGCCGGCAAAGTGTGAAGATCCTACAATTTAAAAAAAAAAATAAAAATGATGTGTTGGATCTGTAGGTAGGCTGTCAGTGTGAAGATCTAGGTGAAGCTCTGTCTGAAAACATGCATCCAGGCTGCCTTACTTTGGTGTGAAAGTTGTTTTTTGACTAAATCAGAGACTCCACAGATGCTTCTGAGTGTAATTCTAGGAAAATCTTCCACAGAGGCTCCCCAAAACAATCACAAAAAATATGTTGCAGCCAAAAGAAGGCAGAGTACAGAGTACAAAATACAAAACCCCAGCTTTCATTTATGACTCAGGTATAGCCTAAAAAACAGAAAATCAGGCTGAGGAATTTAAATCATGTGTGATAAGACCCTCAATCAAAACTTTGACAGTTTTACAGCTCACTCCCTGCAGCACATTTAAATGTTAGATACTATTCACCATAAATCAAGTTGCATTATTTAGTTATGCATTATTATAGTAAGTTGCATTATTTAGTCAATGTCTGTAGCTCCAGCATCTTTACAAAGCTGCAAAGTTGTTTGGTCTTTGCAGTCTTGCACATTGTGGTCCTTCATCGTAAAAAAAAACAGTGGAGACAGTATTGTGTTTTTCTCTGTGTCAGACATGGATGATAGACAGAGTGAAAACATCTCTTTTGACAAAAAGTCGTGTCTTCAGCTTAGTTTTTCAGTGTAATAGTTCTTCCTAATTTGCTCTTCATTTAATGTGGTTATTCTGAAATTTAAAAAATGACTGAAGGTACAGCTTCACCAGCAGTTCTGATCCATTTTGTTTGCTACTCTGCTGCATCACATCTTAGTCAAACTGTCCGAACCTCCAAACATTTACCATTTTCAGCCTTTAATTTCGACTTAACAGACAAACCCATGTCAACCCCCCACACCCCCCCAAAAAATCACTCTTCTCTGCTTCAACAGTGGTGTTGTTGTTTTTTTTTAAATGACTAACCTATCTGTTGCGTGTCATATTTGAGCCCCGTTGTTTGCATTTAAAGGAAGATACAGTCACACAGCAAAAGACTCATTACTAACTTATCAGAGATGAGAGCTTTTGCTGACTGAGGTGTGAATTAAATCTGCCTCCTATCTCGGGTTGCACTGTGGGATGAAAATTGATTTGCCTTTGGGTGGGAATTTCAGACCTGGCAGCATTTATTAACCATGGCGAATTCTGTTGTGCTTGTGATAATTGCTTTGAATCTGACAGACAGACTGATTTGTGATCACATGTTCATAGCTCAACAGTAACAGCGTGGCTTTCAGGATAAAGGGGACTTAAGTAGCCTTCTCAGGGGAATTGAGGAGATCAACATCTGAGGCTGGGCCTTCCACCATTAGCTAAACTATCCACATCTCCGATATATATTTTTAGTTTTACTAGAAAATCCAATCTGGTTACCAAATGAGCAGAATCTAATCCCGTTTTAAAAAGTGATGAGCATCAGGCTCCCATGAGTGCTGGCTCTCTTAGTCCTGCAAATAAATTGAGGTGCTCTCAATAATCCAGTTATGAGCTCTCCCTTGGAGCACTTGTCATATTATCTGACATGACAAATAGATCGGAGCTCAGGCAGCTGGTTTCCACCCACCTTCCCTCCTTTTTTTTTTTTTTTTTTTACCTCTAGTCTCCTTACTGCCCTTCCTCCCTCCCTCTTTCCCTTTTTCTCTTTGCTTTCCCTCATGGGAGCTCCTTGGAGGCAGCAGTGCTGAATAGCCAAGCTCAGAGATGCACCAGGTGTGTTCGCGTAGATGCTGATCTCTGATTGGCTGTAATGAAGCTGACCATCCGTGATCTGCCGAGGGACGGAGGCAGCTTGAGAATAAATGTTTATCACCACTACAGGCCACCCTATACACGCTGTCACAATGATAGAGTAGGTGTTGATTAATTTATGTGTGTGCATGTGCATGCATCATGTGCACGTGTGTGGCCATTTGCACATTTGTGTGTGTGTGTGTGTGTGTGTGTATGCATGAGTGTCTGAAGGATAGAGAGAGAAAGAAAGAAAATATGCAGGTTTGTTTCCATGCTTGGCGGGATTGTCTAGCTGACACATGTGTGCGTGTTTGTGTGTGTGTGGGTGTGTGTGTGTGTAACTGCATGCTGCTGATGTTTCCCACAGTGCCAGTGTCCTGTCTTGCTGTTTCCACCAGCCCTCAGGCGCTGCAGACTCCAAGGGATGTGTCATCATGCTCCTCCTCCTCCCAGCTCTCAGCTCACAGCTGATTAGACTGTGTGGTTGTCTGAGTTGGTGACGGCCGAGCTCTGACACCATAAAATATCGAATTGTGCATCACAGAACGACTGTTTTAACAGCTGACATTACATCGTTATTTCATTTTTATCTTGGAAATCAGCAGGTTTTCACAGATCCACATTCTCCGTAATTTACTACAGCATCACCATAAATATTCATGTCAAATCCTCTTGTAGTTTGTCCAATTTAAAATCTGTCGGACTTTGATTTAGCAACTAGGGCCCTTGTTCTCAGCAATTTATTAAATATTAAAAACATGGAAGAACATGGAACATTTTCAGGATTTTAATTTTGAAGAAAATCTATTCCAACACTGGTACTTACAGTACATGGTTGTGCCTCCGATCTGTAGTCAGCACCTCGAGATCCAAGTCTCAAGCAATTCAAGTCGTATGTAAGACCAGTGCCCAATTAATGGACACATCTTTCAAAATGACCATGATAATGAAACTATGGCAGTAACAGTGTTTTCTAGCAGACTATATAAAATCATTTTCATCAGCAGAAGCAGCAGGGCAGCACCTCTTGTGATTGCCATGATATTTCCGTGTTGTATTTGCATTTGCATTGGTGTTAGACAGAATCAATATGACACCTATTACAGAAAAACTGAACACAAGACCCAGACAAAGGCACAGTATGTTGGAACCAGAAAAAAAGATGTAAGATTTAAAAAAAACAGCCTGAAACCTAGTCTCCGCCCATGTATTTCACAACATACAAAAATAAACCTTCTTGTCCATTTAAATGGATACTGCCTGAGTAAATGCATGTGAGGAGGGTTTGTTGAGAATTAATCTGTATGTATGAAATGATATAGACTAGCTACTGATAACACAATTGTCACTATTAGTGTAGAGATTCCCAATCGGTGTGACTGCAGGCCAGCCCTGATGCACTGGCTTTATGGTGCTACAGAGTGGCACATTTAAACCATTCAGCTTGATAACTGCGTTCCTCTTGGCTGTTCTGTTAAAAGCCAGTCTGCCGCCCCGCTGGTGCTCATCTTAGTAAGAGAGAGTGAATGAGAGACAGAGAAACTGTGGGAGATAAAGCCAGAGAAAATCGAACAGCAAAGAACGAAATAGCAAAATAGAGAGATAAAGAGACAGGGAGAGAAAGTGAGTAAAGAGCAAATTAGAATAGGTGTGAAGGAAAGAGAGCCAGGCTTGGAGAGCTGGTGGTGGGGGAGCTATTTGGGGTAATGGAGTGAACTGAGTGATTATCACATTCGGAGGGGAGCCAGAGTACCAATCAAAGAGCAGCTATCACTGCCCTCTGACCGAGCTCGGCTCAGCAGCTCACATTTGACACGTTGATCAGAGTGGGGCCTGATGTCCCTGCCTCTGAATTGAACAGGCTGAGGTTTTTTTATGGATTTCATTGATCCCAGAACCAGCCATATGATGTCTCCATTGATTTCAGAAGCAACTGTCTCCTGCCACTACAGATCCCATCTGGCATCCATCCATCCCCAACTTCAGTACGGCGCTAATTGCACTGACCTTAACGGCTGGCAAACGTCTCCCTCTCTTTCTCCCTCCAAACCGTTCTCTCACACACATTTTACCCCTGCTGCCTCGCCCCCTCTCTCTCTTGCTCTTGTTTCCTTATTCACACTGAAGCCACTGGCAAACGTGATGCCAGCTGCATATGTGACCTGATCATCATTAACTACCCATCATTACATTGTGTGACTTTAAGCATGACATAACTTTCAGCACCTCTTTGGCTACAGTGTTCTCACATACACCTCCCATGCTTTTCACACAATACTTACTCTTTTCCATTTGTGTAAGCCTGACCGATATGATCGACATGATGAATCTCATGAAGGCTATTTTTGAGTTGTGTGGCACAGAGAGGTACCACTACTGCTTCCCTGGCAGCTGGCTGATCAAAAGAAATGTAATAAAGTATCACAATAGCTGCTCTGCCTTTTGTCATGCAGTACCGCCATGTTTAGCATAATATCTACAAAATGTCTATGACCAATGTTTCTGCTAATCCTTCCCCAAAGCAAGCAGTGCTATTTGTCAAGAAACTCCGATATCATTTTTCCCAGCTTTTATCAAGCCATCAGTTTCCATTCATTACACTATTATATGAAAATTATATGAAATTATTTGTATTATATGAAATTGGGATGTTCATGAAAAATCTATGATAAATGAATGATCGATTATCGTTTGTCACATCAGTCTTCCTTAACAATCAAACGATTTGATGTTATGTTTAAATTGCTAGGGATGTGTGGATTGCAGTCGTATCTGTGGATAATCTGTGGATAATCTGTGGATAATCTGTGGATCGGGCAGGCTTGCAGATGGGTACATGTCACTAAAAAGGAGAATATTAATTGCGCTCTCTAAAATTTGAGCATATTTTAAGCTTGATTTTTCGTCAAATGTCCATGCAGGTACAAAGAAAAAAATCAGAGAAAATATTTCATTGGGGTGGATGGCGGGTGGATGATTCATGCGAGCATGCGGATTCCCGTGACATGAAAGCAGATCTGTGCATCACTAGTATCGACTAAGTTGGAGGGGAGTCACAATGTGATGCAAATTTACCGTTTCACCATGGTTCCTTATTTTCTATGTCATATACACCTTTTTAACCAAATACGCGAATACCCCTCCCCTCCCATCATGACCCCCCGCTGTGATATGTCCCACTGCAACATCCTGTGTCACCTCAAAACATCAAATCACAGAAGCAAGATGCTCTCAAAGTGTTGCTTCATTGCGCATTTTAACTGCGTTTCATCATACTGAACTGTGATCCATTACCCTGTTTTGTATTCCCTGTTCATATTCTGTTTGCACCGGCTGTTGCCTCTCAACCCCAACACGAGTTCTTCGTCTTGCCTCGTGATCGTTAACAGCCCTCGGGTCAGTGACTTCGACCTCAGTCGGCGCTGCGATGAAAACTGTGCAGGAAGTCCGGTCCTGCTGTGGTCGCCCCCACCGAGCTGCACTCCGCTCTGCTCAGGGATTTACCTTCCATTTCCCTGAGTCATCAGCACTTAGTCACATTTGAGGGGCTGTCAGTGGCCTCGGCCAGGGCACTGCAGCGGGTGAAGGAAGGCCTTGGAGACGGGGACAAGGATCAGCTGTGGTAGAGATCTGTCTTTGAAGGCCTTAGTTAGCAGTGTCAGTGTGTCGGAAACAGGATCTGCTCCTCGCTAGGAGACTGTGACATGAATCAGCTGCTTCACGGAGTGCTTCATACCCTACTGCTGTGGGCTCTTTCTTTAGCTGAACAAGTCAAATGCTGCTTGACATTACGCTTGCTCCTGAGTATGGTCAAGCTGTGAGTAATTCTCAGTAGTAGTGAGTCATTTTTGTTTATTGTTTTTTTTTACCCAAGTTTATATGTTTGGTATTTATTTGCTTTATCAGATAGTTCAAAGGGGAAAGAAACTAGCAGAGCGAGGAAGCTGGCATGTCAGGAGTCAAACTCGGGACATCATGGGCAGTGCAGTATGTGCTTAGCTGACTGAGTCACCATGTTGCCCTCAGTAGAGAGCAATTTACTGGTTCACAATGCCAGATGAGTGGGGTGTGCTGCATCAGAGCAATTAACATACTAAATTAGAGTCAAGTATTAAATTGACTTGCGACTCCTTTCTTGTGAAAGGGAGATTGCACTTCAACACTGTTGATTTTCGCAGTGATTTAGTTTTAGTCTTAGTCTTTTGCTCAGAATGGATTCAAGGATTCAAGGAACTTTATTGTCATACCACATTTACACGTTAGTGGTACGAATGCATTTTAGTTTCATTCATATTCAGCAATTTGAATTTTGTTTGTTTTCGTTTTGTTTTTTGTGTGATTTCCTCAATTCTTGTATTACTTGTTAGTATCTTTTACATATAGATTGCACTAGATGTTCATTACAGCTTCTTGTATTTTCTAACTGAGCTGTTATTATGATACTGTACATAATATCAAATTTAAAGTTTGTCCATAAGTCAGTTCTTTTTGACATCCCAAAATTTGTTGCAAAGACGTTTTGCACAGATATGTTAGTTAGACATGCCCTCTTTGAGATCCGCTTTATCCAGTGGTTTGCAAACTAATGACTTGATCTCTTCCAAACCGAGGTCAAGAGCTGTGTATGATATTTGGATGATATTTCATTGGTTTTGGTCAAAAATAGTATCATTTTTTGGTAAGCTTTCCTCTGTTTTTTGTCCTGAAAAAAGCGCTGTTCCCTCATACCTTCTGTCATATTTTAGGATGATGAAACTAACACTGCTTCAGCAGTTGGTATCTTCATGATAAATGCTAAAAGTCACACAGGAGATCCTACAGGAGATCCCCAAAATGAGTAAAAGGCAGCCTAGCTCCTTTCAGGGCTCCGGTGAATGCTTCCTAGCTGAAACCCATTTTTATGATGGTTGTGCCCTTCAATAAACCGACTGCAATGTATCTCTCATTTTGTCATCATCCCTGAATCTTATTAGACAAGGTCAGGTTTGTGTAAAGGAGAGAGATATAGGAGGAAACTAGAACGTTCTATATAGAGACAGAAACTGAGCCTTGTGCTGCGGTGCTGCTATATTGTTCTGTATCATAAACTTGTGTAGGTGGTGTTACTATAATTTATGCCCCTCATTTATTGTGTTGTTTTTTAGTCCGGCTTTATTTGACTTCACCTGTGGTAACTGTGCCACATCGGTGCATTCCTACATTTTTTTTCCTTTGCAGGTTAGAAATCTTTTGAACCAGGGTTTAAACCAAGTGACACTAAATCTTTATGTAAGATAGCCCCGCCAACACAAACAGACCTGGGAAAGTCATGTAAGCTGTGTTGCAAAACACCAGTGGATTACTGATTAAGAAATGATAGAATTTTTTTTTTAAATGGTCGTGTGTGACATGAATGTTAATATTCGAACTGTGTAGATCTAGTGTTTCACTTTTAATTCACTTTGAAATTTTGATGGACATTACAGTTTCATTCTAAAATAATTTCTCCTCACCAGAAATGGATCTCTACCAGTCTTTCCTAAACAATGGGGTGCCATCAGTGCACTTTCTTTGCCCACTGAGAACCACAGATATTAAATTATTGGAGTTGGCAGCTCCTGTTAGGCACACTGAATCTGTTGGAGATGACCGCAGACATTTTGCCAGACCAAAACTTGATACCCTATCCCACGCTAATCATGATTATGTACTTTGGCCTGCCTTCTTCATCTCATACCTTTGGTCTGTCTGTCACAGTGCCTTTCATACAGATGTGACTCCGCTGCATTATTGTCCAGTAGCAGGGATGCGGCCTTCACACGCATTGCAGCTTGGTGTGTCATCACACAACCAGTCGCCTGTTCTTAGCCATGTCACCGGAGAAGTCATGAAGCTGTTTGTCATCTGTGCGCTGTCTTAAATGAGAAATGTGTTCGCGGGCCAAAACAACTCACTTAAAAGCAGGTCATTGTTTTCACCCAATTGTTTCCTCCCTGCTGTGTGTATCATATAGCAATGCCCCCTGTTGAAAGGTGTAGGGAGAATACTGCATTTGTGAGAACGGCATCACCGCCTCTGCCTCATTCTACCTTGGCGTCCTCTGGGAATGGACAGAGCTTTATACTTGTTCCCTTGCTGTGGCTCTTTGTTGTTGCTGCACAGGTTGACTCCACTGACTACCACAACGATTTAAAAATATGAATGCTAGACTGTTGATTGAACATTGTTCCTGAACTCACCTTCTCAGTATGGAAGCTCTGTTTTCATTTATCCTTTTCATTTTGTGATCTTTATGCTCGTTTTATCCTTACTTCAAATCACAGCTCAAATCAGAATTATAACATATAAGGGAAATTATCTGCATGGATCAGAGAAGGGTCCATTTAATGTGTTATGGTGTGTGTGTGTGTGTGTGTGTGTGTGTGTGTGTCTATATGTATGTTCTGAGTAATGGGCTTTGTGCATCCTCTCTTGCTGACGGCCAGGATGTATCCATGGCAACGCCAGGTCGGTCCTAGCTGTAAGCGGGACTGGAGAGAAGGACTTGAAAGGGAACGCTAAACCTCTCCTCTCATCTGCCCTGCTCTCTTCTCACTCCGACCATGGCTAAACGTTTAGCCTGGTTGAAATCCCAGCCCCAAGGGAACAGTCATGACCGCAGCCACTCACACTGCAACACTGCCACCCTTTGACCTGATGTGAAAAATCCACCCTGAAACACTGTCAACTTGTATTTTATTTACCTACAATTTTGCTGAGTTCGGGGTCCATCTGTGGAGACAAAAAAAAAAACTTTATCCCAAAGCTAGACACACCACAGCCAATGGTGATGCTGACATGTCCTGGAGCTGTTTGGCTCTCAGGGTGAGTTTATGGCGGTGAAGTCATCTAGTCATTTCCAAAACTAAAATGAAATGATGATTTTGATGTCAACTCAAACCGATGTCCACAAGGGTTAGGGTTAGGGTTAGGGTCCATGTGTTTTTCATTGTCAATTAATTCTGTCTTTGCCCCCCTCCCCTTTTCCTGTTTTTTGTTTGTTTGTTTTTTATTTTATTTTATGTTTTTTAACCCATTTATTGATAAATGTATTGATAGTAATCAGTGTCAAAAAGCTGTAGTCACCATCATGATAAACAAGCAACAATTTGACTTGGATGAATGGGAATATAAATATATGTGATATTAAAAAATAGATAAAACAAAAAGAATGATGCACAATACTCTGTCAAATCTGTTGATAGATTCTCATCTTCCTCACCTCAAATTGTCGCCTATGCATCAAGGCCTTCGCTGCTTTGTCATGACAGTTGCATCCCCAAGGAGAAACTACAGGTTTATGCGGGCTGCTGCTGCCCCCTAGTGGATGTATTGAACATAGTGAGCAGCGCTGATCACAGAGATTTGTGAGAGTTGAGTGTAGGCTGACCTCTCCAAAATTATTGTCTTGTGTTATTCAGTGTAGCCAAGACAGTTCCACAAGATACGCATACAACAAGACTTACAAGACACACAAACCACTCACTTCACAACATGTGTGTTATTGTACAAGTATATTCTCTTTAATGAACACCAAGGGTAGAGGAAGAGGCGAAACTCTTGCACAACTCTTGTGTTTTGTAGCCTCACCTGTGTGTATTGCACGTTCTGTATTTGTACTTTTGTACTATATTGCACAATATAGTACAAAAGCACTTTGCACCTCACCTAACCTGCGCTGACAATATAATGAAGACAATTTGGCACAAAGTGCTTAAATTTATTTGTCAGATTTAATTGCATCCATTCAAGGAATTCATTTCCTCTGCAGCATCCTGAGCTAAATCCAGGATGTTAGCTTATGTGCATATTCATTGTGTGTAGTTCCTCTCAGAACACTTTAGGACAGCAGCTGAGGGAGCCAGCGTGACTTTATTCGTGTTAGGTCAAGCTGGATGCTGGGGGCTCTCTGGAATCACTAATACATATTCAAGGATTGGAGGAGATCAGTCTCTACTGTTGAGCAGGCTGCAAAATAGAGCTGGATCAGGGCCAGGCCACAACGCAGCTTGTTTGCTCTCTTATCATCGCAGGTCTCTCTATGATCAATCTCAACAGCTGCAGCTGGACACATATTGACCAAGTATGCTGACTTTCTCAGGTCCTCACCTGATACAACATTCCCTAATGATGGTAGCAGCTTGTACTTGTAGTAGCTGCATTTGCAGTAGCCCATAGCATCATTTATTTATTTATTTCATTTTATTTTTTGCAAGAACATTGTCATCCAATAAACAGGCCTATGGTTTCATTTTCTGGCACCATCATGTTTCTGAAAATAATCTCTTGACAGTCTAATGGAGCCAGATCAATACAGATGGATTGGTTTCTTACATTTCCTTTTCATATTGCAACCAACACCACCGCTGGGACTCTGCATTTATCTTCCAATCCAATAACGAGAGGATCCATTTAAGATGTTTTTCCTCTTCACTAGTTGTATTTGTTTTCGGTTAATCTGCTTCCCTCAAAACGGCTTGCAGCTACTTGTGAGCCCATAGTTTAAAGGGGAAAAGTTGGTAAAATGAACCATAAGATTGAAAAACACATTGGAAAGTAAGGTGATTAAATTTCTGGATTTCCCACCTTGGTGGCTGCTGTGTTATGGCTTATTTCTTGAATATTGAATTAGTCGTGACACATGAACTTAACACTTCCTCTCCCTCAAAATCTTTCTAAAGGACAAAGCTCATATGGTGATGTTCACTTTCATTTTTGGTCTCTCTGCCCTTTAAAGCTCATTATAAGAGCTCCTGAACACGTGAAGAAAGAGAGCAGAGGTGCACCTTCACAAGCTTTAGACTGACCAATTTTATAATCAAACCACTGCAGAAAAAGTAGTGGTGCAGTGCATGTTTCCCCCAATTTACTCTAGAGTCTCTCATCCCATCTCTTCTCATATCTGCAGTATCTAAGTATTATTTGCATTTGAAAATACAACTAGGCTAAGATAAGTTTTGGGTGGAGGGGTGAGATAATACTGAACAGTGAAATCAGCAGAAATAAACAGCCTATTTGATGCTTTTTCTACCGCATATTGGTTACTGATCTCTTACTCTCTGTCTCTGCGTCATGGCTTTTTTCCTGTAAATGGTGAAACTCGGCCCCAGCACGGTGACCTGTAGCTGGGCCCTGGGGGAGTATTCTGTATCCTGTTTTCCTCATGGCATCACCTCCTCTCCCATTCTCCTCCTCCTCTTCTTCTCCCTTTTGAAATTGCTCTGTTGTGGGTGTATCTGCCCCAGAGACACAAGGACAAAGCCAGACAGAGCATCTGTTCTCCATCCAGTGCAGATGTGAACGGCATGGGGAAGAGTTAGGTTGCTTGCCGCACAGTCTTTGCTTTTTTATCTTTGCCACAGATTAACTTTTCATCTGTTTTGGGACGGCACAAGTGTCTTTATCTTGATTGACACTCCACTTAAGGAGACACTGCAGCAGAGCATGTCATAGATTTCCTGGTCCGTGCCTGAATTGATATTGTCCATGTTAGAGTTAATAATTCTCCAGTTGATGAAGTCTGGGATGATTTTGATTGATGAAGAGGTTTTTGCATCAGTAGCCAGATTTGAACAGGCTTATTGGGGCTTTTCTTCTAACACGATTTTGTCACTTCAGGATTTTGCGGTCTGAACTCATTTCTTTCAGCGTTGTGAAAGATTTGGTCATAAGATCTATAACGACTCTGACATCAGATTGGCATTTCTTAAACACAGTTTTAGCCTATTCATTCAGCCACAATGCCTGTCCGGATCATGTGCACCATCTCCTTCTCAGCTGATGATGAGTCTGGTGGGGGATCTTTTAAAGACGGCTTCGACGACCACTACAAGCGGGTGAAAAAGAGCTACAGCGATGGAGACTCACGGGAATACCTGGATGGGTGCGGCGAGACAGAGGATTACAATGACGAGGAAGACGACGTCAGCCAAGTGGATGACTTGGCCACATTCTTTGGCGGCTGTTCACTCCATGGCGCCAACCATGTGTTTGTGGAGGACAAGAAGTTTGGTGTTCGTCAAGGTCTCTGGGCGCTGGTTTTTCTCCTTGCCCTGTCAGCATTCCTGCTCCAGGTGGTTGACAGAGTCCTGTATTACCTCCAGTACGACCATGTCACTATGCTGGATGAGAGAACGGCCAAAAACATGACCTTTCCGGCTATCACCATCTGTAACTACAATACCTTCAGGAAGTCTCAGATCAGCTACAGCGACCTTATCTTTATGGGCCCTCTGCTGGGCTACGAAGACAACATGGCCCCGGGGATTCCACTTGCTCCTGAGCCAGACCGCCCACCCGGCTCTCGCTTCAGCCTGGATGAGTTCTTCAACCGCACTCGACACCGCATAGAGGACATGCTGCTGGACTGTAACTTCAGAGGTTTAGAGTGTGGCGCAGAGAACTTCAGAGAGGTACAGTACGTTGCAGAGAGAACCCTTGGGGACAGTATAGTTCAAATTTATGCCCCTGTGGGAATAGTATAATCCTGTGAGCTTTCAAACAGGCTAAAAAGTGGAAATGTTCATTTGCTTATTGACACTTAACAGTTTCAGCTACTGTTTTGTACAGGCTGATAAATTTGACAGTTTTGATTAATAGATGTGAGATGAACACTGTTGGTAATCACGGAGAGGAACCCTGTCAGATACCGACAGAAAACAGCTTATGTCAGTGTTTGTTGTGATAAATTGAGAAACGCCACTAAAACATGCTTGTGTGATAAATGATTGTGTCTGTGGTCTAAAAAAAGCCAAAACTCAAATGCCAGGATGGCTAATTTGGAACTTAAACGTGTTGGAGTTAAGGTTTCCTTGGTATTGAGGTCCTCTTAAGAGCTGTATTCTTGATTAGTGAGGCTTGTCCAACATACCAGTCATTTAAGAAGACTGTGGAAAATGTCCATCCCAGATAAAATGGTTTATATTGGTGTACTTGTGGGAATTTATACCCATTCTCTTCAACTGGAGCAACGTCAGCAGATTCTATTCCTGTATTTATGCTCCATTGATACTGCAGCAGCCACAGTTTTCCATTCATTTCAATGTTTTACATTTTACTTTACTTACAAAGTACTTTAAGGACCAACACCCTTGGACACTCTAACACTGATAAAATCAATTTATAATGTTCAGTGCGCTGATGTATGCACTCTGCACTCTTGTAAGTACACTTCTAATTTGGTTTCTTACTATCCCAGGTCATATGCTGTAAAAAAATTCTTAGTCAGCGGGCCCGGTCTGATAAAGGTTAATTTGCTCTGAAAAAAACAGAGCATGACAGGACATAATAACAGAGCAGGTTCCATTCCTTGTGTTGGCATACATCTGTTGTTGTTGAATTGAATAGGAACTGAAGGGAACTTTGTGCTGCCCTGAGAAAAGTGCAGATCAGCCTCTTGCTAGACAGACATTTCCTGACTTTTTGGCTCTCTGGCTGCTGCCTTGTGTTCCCTCGAGTATGCACATCAGATGGCACACAAGTAGAATACTGAATTACTGTGTTGTGTTGACCACATATCCAGCTATTGGTCTATTGATTTCCCTGACCTTTGCACAGATATGGATAGGTATGCACTGACTATTAATGGATGTACTAGAGTTATGATTACATCAGTGTGTAAATGCTTGTAGGCCGACTCTTACTCTTTTAGACAAGATTGACAACACTGTATGAGTTATTATATTTAATTGTAATCATAATTATAAAATTATACAGCTGTACAATTCATAATTAGTACCACTTTTAATGAAAGAGCACAACCAGCGGTTTGTTGTTTAAGTTGCTTTAATAGTACTAATTAATTATCATAAATTAATTGTTCAAATCATTGGTTTCTCACTTACCGTGACAAGAAAAGGAAGAAAGCTACCAATTTATTTATAAAGGATCTCATTGAAAACTTACTTATTTACATGCCAAAGGGAAGATATAAAGGTGGAGAAAAACAGAGAGGCATGACATTAAACTTTAAAAGACCGACCAGGTGAATTTTCATTTGGGATTTCAAAGCTTCCACACTGAAAGCAGCTCTGACTTTAGTAGGCTGTGAGCTCCAGAGGTGGAGAGCGGTACAGGGGACACCCCATCAGCCAAAGTGCAGACTGGTTTTGGAAATGAGGAGCCCAAGGTGAAGTGAGGGTCTTGGCCTATGGGGATGATGTGGTGGTGAGACTGGGCAAATTTTGAGGCAGAGCTGTGAGTATGTTTTGCCAGAACAGGGTAGATGCGGCAGCAGGGAGGTGAAATCACTCAAAACACACACACCCAAAAATAAATAAATAAATAAATGCAGGACGAGATAACACTGAACTCAGACGACCCTAGGGGAAATTTTAATCATTGCTGCAGCAAAACAGCTATAGAAAGAATATGCTATAAAATACAACAAATATAACGCTTAGAAGATTAAAAATACAGAACAGTGTCTTTATCATGGTAATGCAGAGCTCTTGTTTGGCTTGAAAGAATTCTCGCTTTTTTGTCCTTTGACACTTTGACAGATTAACAGATGTCTGGAGTTTACAGATTTACAAATTTCCAGACTGCACGAGAGTACAAGGAATGTGCAAGACTTTGCAGCACTTTGGTACATGGCCATATATATATAGCAACGCACGACTTACAGAGTATCACAGTGCATATTGACAAATGGTGCAAAGACAACAAAACCTCACATCGGTGCCAAAGAACAGTACAAAGCTTTTCTTGTACAGCAGACTGTATATCTCTCTCTTCACTGATCTTTCCGGTTTCAGTGTCTTAGGCAAGAGTTGAAAAATGCCTGGGTCAAGCAATCTGATCCATAATGCAGAATTTGGGAAATAGGACAAATAAGACTAGCTGTCTCATTTCCTTGATATGTTTTCCAAAACACAATGTGCTGTGGCTGTTTATCGTTGCTAAGTTATTAGCACAGGGAGGCAGTGACCAGGCCTTTATCAGTGTGTGAAGATCAGGCAGTGTTATTACCTTGAAATCACTTCATCAACTCATTCACCTTGCTAGGGAGTTTTACCAGCTTAACCTTGAAATCAACAGTGGCTTTGTGCCTACACCCTCAATTCTTCTGGAATTATGATTTTGTTAATCACTGTCCCAAAGCTACAACATCATAAATATATTATAGAACAGGTTATGTACTAATTATAATGAAAAACACACATTGTGTATTTCTTATGCATCCTCATACCACATTATTTCTCTTTTTATTGAGGCTTTTAAATCAATAATGTATAAGATATGTATGGGCTAAAGATCATATGTTAAACATCTGTTATTTGTGTTACAAGTTAGAAACTTTAGAATTCTCTCAGTGTTTTTATTCTTTTTTTTTTTTTCTCCAAAGATGTGGGCGTTTTAAACTGTGGTCCTAATGCATGCTGTCATAACAGAATGTAATGGTTCTATAGCTTAAACTAAACTGCCGTCTGTTTTTGTTATTCCTATGGATACCTGGCCAAAAATAGACAATGTGACAACATGCTTAGGTATTTTCAAGAGAAGTAAAATGGAAGGGAGGGGCGTTTCATCTTGTAAATGTCAGGTTTTGGCATCAATCCCTCAGAGTCAAAGAAACAAAGAACAAGAACAATACGTTCAACAATCCAACAAGGAGTAATCAATCACAGCAGAGGCAGAGATACCAGTTTCTCTACTCAGAGAAGCCTCAATAGATCATAGTCATAGCCATACCCACAGATGGTCATGTGTGCCATTTAATCCGCCAAAAAAACTTGTCCAAAAATGGCAAATTAAAGTTTTTTTCAGGTAATCAAAGCAGAATTTACCTTATGAACCTAAAATCTCATAGTCACTATCATGCAGTTCTCTAAAGTCACAAGTTAGATGACAGCCTTACTGGAACATTTGGCAAAACAAACTTTAGGCAAGAGTTTTGCAGCAGATATACCATTTCAGTGGTGGATGTAGTGCCATATGGATTCATAGTAGGGATGCACCGATTGCAAAATTCTTGGCTGAGACTGATGTTTAAATTACCAATCTGGTATCCAATAACATTTTCTTTAACAGAACTGAACTGTTTTAAGGTCGTTTAGGTCTTCATTATACTATTTCTGATTTAGCACAAATTCAAGCAGTCTGTTTGTGTTTCACCTTTTGACAGTGCCTCCGTTTACTCTCTCTAAGTAGCAAAACGTGTTTTTCTCACTTATCAGGGGAATGGTTGGTACCATATAACATTCCATAATCATATTTTTAATGGTTCTCACACCTCGGTTAACTAAGGGGACAAGAAGCGATAACGAACAGTGACAGCAAGAGAGGAGTCAGTGGTGGCACACTCTGGCTGTAGTCACTGTAGATGTGCCGTTGATGCAATTTGTCAGTTTCCAAGTGACAGGCATAATTATAATGATTATAAAATCCCCGAAAATCCCCTTTTTTTCCTGGGGGCATCCTGCAGAAGATATTTGTCCATCCCAAACATATTTTTTTTTCGTTGACAGGGCACCATTAGTCTCAAGCCCTGGACAAAACGGGCAGACGTGTTCCGGCCCCTACCATTAGAGAATGGGATGAAGATAACAAGACATAATCTTGAGTGATCCGCATGCTCATTATCCCAAAGTGTTAAACATCTGTTTGTGAAATGGAGAGGAAAAGGTGTTTGAAGTGTTTCCTTTAGCTGGCTCTTTACTTTGGTTGCTCACGTTAGGTGTGACCGGCCAGCTCTCTTCTACAGATAATGGCTTGTGGGGCTGTGACCCAGTGGACAAAGTCTTAATAGTTGAATGGCTGAACTGAACCTGAAAAGCTATTTACAGACACAAGAGGAAGAAAAAAAAAGCCTATGGGATGGACATAAAAGTAAAAAAAAGAAAAAAAAAGAAGTGGAGTTGTCTGTAGCTCTGGTGAAGCAATGCAGCCACAAGACATGTTGCATTTTGAATAAGGGGGAAGGTTAGGGACACATTAGGGGCAGTAAGGGTCATATTTATATTTATATGCCATATGCCCAACCTAGTTTGAGAGCAAAAAGTTCTCCTCTCTACGGGTTGTCAGAAAGCATTCTGGGAAACACAGGAAACCACAAACAGGCATAAAATAGACAAGACAGCTTGATGGAGAGTGCATCAACATCAGCATCACACATTAATGTTATCAGTGTTAGAGTATCCAAGGATGTTTGTTTTGTCAAAGTGCTAGTGTGTGTGTGTGTGTGTGTGTGTGTGTGTGTGTTTAATTGTACATCAATTAGTTGAGTAGAAATCTGTGGCTGTTGCAGTACCAGTGCAGCATACATGCAGGAACGGGACCTGCCGTTGCTGCTTCACTTGACGAGAGTGGGTCTAAATTCCTAAATTCTCATAAGTACACACACAGGCTGGGCCAACTGGAAAGAGACAAGAAAAAAAAGAGCAAATATGGCAGCAGGATTATACACTCATCCCCCGCTCGTTAATTCCAAATTTGCTTGTACCTGTATGGCCTGTGGCTATCTGCAGGCAGGCTATGTGCTCACTCAAGAGCACGTAGTATGTATTTTCATCATACTCCTTCTCGCTCAGCCAATCAGTGGAGTGTATTTATTTTAGGTAATGTGGTCATTGGCAGCAATACTGCTGCTTATGTGGAGAGCACTCAACTCATCCAGGTTCCTGTTTATTATATCTTCCAATGGGCCACTAATGGCTGCGCAGACTCCACCGTCGGTGTGTTGTGGAGGGGAGGGGAGCTAATTGATTGTTTGCTGTGTCTCTCACTCTCTTGGGTTTTCTGTCCATTCTTCCACCTCTTTATCTCTCTCTCTCATCCTCTCTCTCTCTAACCTTTTCTATTGTGTG